>JANEHK010000536.1:0-19587 GCA_025960845.1 Tachycineta bicolor | reverse complement strand
AGTCACTTCGTTCAAGGCACAGTAGTCCACAGTCAATCTCCATTCCTTGTCAGATTTGCGCACAGGCCAGATGGGGCTGTTGAAGGGTGAGTGGGTTTTGCTGACCACCCCTTGGGTCTCCAGCTGACGGATCATCTTTTGGATGGGGATCACAGCATCTCGATTTGTCCGATACTGTCGGCGGTGCACCGTCGAGGTGGCAACTGGAACTTGTTGCACTTCTACCTTTAGAAGTCCTACTGCAGATGGGTTCTTTGACAGTCCAGGCAAGCTATTCAATTTCTTAATGCCCTCTGCCTCCACAGCTGCTATTCCTAAAGCCCACCTGAGTCCTTTAGAGTCTTTGTAATAACCATTCCGGAGGAAGTCTTTGCCTAAAATATGCGGGGCCCCTGAGCCAGTCACAATTGGATGTTTCTGTCACTCCTTCCCGGTCAGGCTCACCTCGGCTTCCAACAGAGTTAATTCCTGTGATCCCCCTGCAACCCCAGCAATGGAAATAGATTCTGTCCCCACATATTCCGATGGTATCAGTGTACACTGCGAACCAGTATCAACTAAAGCTTCATATTTCTTTGGCTCTGATGTGCCAGGCCATCAGATCCACACCGTCCAATAAACCCGGTTTTCCCGTGCCTCTCCCTGGCTAGAGGCAGGGCCTCTCTAGCACCAGTCATTATTCCCTTCCTGGGCATGCATGGTAGAGGTTCCTTCACAGGGATCTGACATATCCTCACTTCTATAATACCTGGCAGCTTGGTCATGCGATGTTGAGGCTACCTTCATCTTAGTGGAACCCCCTCGGTTAGTGTTTCTCTCCTTGAGCTCATGCACCCATGCTGCCAGGGCAGAAGTGGGTTTCCCATGCCACCTTCCCATGTCTTCCCCATTGTCACACAGAAAGAACCACAGGTCAGCTCGTGGGGTGTACCCTCTCTCTAGCTGGGGGCCGTTGAGCTCTGACTCTGGGGCCTGTAACTCACACCGGTGCCACATGGGAACTGTTCCTCCTCATCTCCTCCCTCACCTCCCTTATCTCCTCTGTCACCTCCTCCATCTTCTCCCTGAGTTCCTTAGCCACAGCAGAGACCTGAGCCTGCATTGGGCCACTGATCATACTCTCGTAATTTCGGAGCTTGTTGGCTACAGAGCCCACTGTCTCTCGGTTGTTATCAGGATGAATTGTTGCAATGAATGTGGCGTATTGAGATGGTCCTAGAGTTGCCAGATTCCACAGCATTTGCCCTGTGCACCTGACTTTGTTGGGGTCATTATCATGCTGTCCACCCCTCCCAAAGAGTACCTCCAATACTGCCACCTCTCTCAGCTGTTGGATCCCTTCCTCAAGGGTCTTCCAGTGCATTCTATGATGGTGCTCCTGCATTCTGTCTCTGTGGACAAACCTCTCCCTTATACTCATTAAAAGCCACTCCCAAAGGGAAAGGGGCCCTGGCTCCCTTACAAATACCTGATTCACACCTGAGTCCTGGGTCAAGGGTCCCAAATTCCTTGCCTCACTACCATCTAGTTGCACGCCTCTACCTATAAGGTCCCAGACCCGAACTAACCAGGCTGAATAAGCCTCACGTCCCCGTCGTGCAAGATCTTTTTGCAGATTACGGAGACTTTCATATGTCAAGGACTCAGTGATGATCTCAACCTCTGGTTCCTCCGCGGGTTGTGAGGGCCCTCCTTTCTTATCCTTGTTGCCTGGGTGCTCTGATTTTACATTATACTTCTTTGTTTCCACAGGGGCCACTGCTGCTGGCTGTGGCTGCCCCTGTGATTCCGCTGGAACCTGGACGGTTGTAACGTCTGTGGGTTCTGCTGCTGCACCATCAGACTCTCCTTTGTCGGGGCAGGGCTCGGGTTTCCCAGCAGCTGGGGCTAATGAGGCTACTACAGGGGCAAGGTACTCCCTCAGCATCTCACCTATCTCTTTCACCAAATCGGGGTGGTTTATTCCTGAGGCAGGCTGTGGGGCAGGGTCAGGCTGTGGGGCAGTATCCTTACAATCTAGGGGAGGTATCAGGGTGGTTATCCAGGTCAGTCTCCCCTTATCTCTAAAAGCTAAACAGAACAGGCATACCAGCAACACCAACCACTGTATGCTGTCATTAACATTTAGAGATTTGAACCCTTCAAAGACTGGTGGGGTAGGTCCAAAAAGCTGGGTGAAGGGTTGTGAAAAAATTTCCCCTGGTGTCATTTCTTCGCAGTAGGTACCGTTGATAAAGTAACCCCAGAAACACACAGTTAATGTATGATAGCCCTGAATCCATGTGCCTGCCTTCCAGAGGAAATTAAAAATCCACGACTTCCTCACTTTGTTAACCCATATAGCAAACTGGATGACAGCCACAGTAACCTTAGTCACAGGGCCCATGTTTAGAAAAGGGCCTGCAAATGGGATGAATATAGCGACACCCACATGCCACCCGAACCAGCTCAAGCTAGACCACATGACGGACAGTACACAACAATGGAGGCACTTAAGAACTGTTATTCCTTTTCTCTCCAATGCCCTCGTGCCCCATGATTTGGGCGCCAAATTCTGTCTTGGTTTGAAAAAAAAAAGACAGGTGTTTGCTATGGAGAGGCAGGCCTCTCTAGGAAATGAGGAATTCAAATCCTTCCCTCCGTATTATTATAATTTGGAAGATTAAAGAGAAAACTTTTTGGTCAGAGCTATGGGGAAGGAATAACAGTCCTTTACTAGTAAATATAACAGGACAAACAAACAACAGCACTTATAAAAACAGTAAAACAGAACTAAGAACCCCGAGGGCAAACGCTGGGAGCTCCGGCGCTGACGCTGGAAACTGGAAGCGGTGGTCTGTCTTCGGCAAGCAGGAGGGAGTCCTGGCAGGCAAGGTGGGCAGTGCCGGAGAACCCGCAGTGGCTGGAAGCGGTGGATTGTCTTCGGCAAGCAGGGGGGTGTCCTGGCAGGCCAGGTGGGCAGTGCTGGAGAAAGCCGCAGCGGCTGGTCTCGGGCTGACCTAGAATCCAGCAAGGCAGCGAAGAAACTCCGAATTCCTGGGCGCTCCAACAAAATGATAGAATTCCCAGGACCAGGCTCCTCCGCTAGCTGTGGACTTCAGGCAGCTCGCAGTCCCTGACCGTGCTCTCCGGCGAACCGAACTCACTGCCAGTCCTTCCCTCCCCTCCCCCCAGGAGCCTCCCCTCTCTCCCAAAACTCAGCGATCAACCTCCTTTGTCCCCTTAAGCACCCCTAACTATCAGTACTTAAAAGTAACTCATGGGGGGGCGGGGGGGGGGGAAATTCTAAAACTTAACCCTCAACACAGTCCAATCAAATTGTGGCTGCAGTCCTCCTGGAGTAACAGATGTGGTTTTGTAGAAGCAGTGCTCCTGTAGAAGGGTGCAGTTTTCCTCTGAAGGTCCAGTGGTGGTGTAGATGGGTCTGGTCTTCCTCTGGGAATCCAGTGGAAACTGGCTGGTCTTGGTGCTTTAAATCTCAGCTTATATCCAGGTAGGAATGCTTGGCTCCTCCCTCTGGGTGGAGCATCTCACAATGGAATGATGAAATTTTATCAGTCCTGCAGTGAGACTCAATGGCCCATTAACAGAAGATATCTTCCTGGAGGGAGGATGGGTCATGGAAGAGTTCAAGAACACTGGCCCATCTGGTTTTAACAGCTGGGCCCATTAACCAAAGATATCATCCTGGAGTTATGAGAAATGGGTCATGGGACAGTTTTTACTTGGATCTCCAGTTGGTTTGTTTTCAAACTAGCACACTGGGGAAAGGTGGAACCACACTGGGAAACTACTGTGAGAAGTTTGGAGTGACTGTTCTACATTCTGGGTGACTGGGCAGGACTGGGAGCATGCAGAGAGGCATTGGGATGATCTGTGAAGTGACTGGGACTATACTAGGGGAAACTGGGAGAACTGGGAACACATGGGAGGAAAGTGGGAGCAACTGGGACCATGCTAGGGCAAACTGCATCATAATGGGGAATGACTGGCAGTGACTGGGCTCATACTGGGTGTGCTGACAAAACTGAAAGCACACAGGGTGGGTGCAACTAGGCTGATACTGGGAGCAGCCTCTTCTGGCACCAGGACCACTGAACCCCTTTCCAGTGAGATATGAACTTCAGAGGAATTCAGAGTTTTAGAAAAGTTAAGGTTTTAGCTAAAGATAAGCTTTGCCTGAACTAGTTAAAGTAGATAGATAGATAAGCTGTGCCGAAAATAATTAGGAGTCAATGATTAGTTGAAAGGATATTAATCTAAAATAGCTACCCCAGATCTAAATAACTAATTGCTTGTCATTTTTGTATTTGTTTAGCTGTGTTTATAATGAGAAACAGAAGAAACTGGTAAATAGATCTAAGAACACAGACAACGGTAAATCTTCTAACATCCCATTGAAACAGTAATGGAAACAGGAAACTGGAGTTCTACCAGGTTCCATTTGTCCTGTTAGCCATTGAAAAGGTTGGAAGTTTAGAATGAGGAAGACTCTCCTGGCTTCCTCTTTTTATGACCCCTCCCCATAAAAGAGACCACTGACCTAATTCAAAGAACAAACTATGCATGATTAATGGCCTTTTATCTGATTATAATATGAAGCAGAGGATGCCAAGCATTAGTGTTATGAATATGTATTAGTATTTGGGGTATTCAACACTTACATAAATAAATTGAGTCTGTAATCACTTGTAACTTTGCAATGCATATTAGGGAGCGATCCCACCCAGCTGCCCGGCATCGCATTAAACCTACACTTTCTAACTCTAACCTGTTAGAGAGTCTTTGGTCCATGACAGCTGGGTATTGATATTAGATCAATATCCATATTTTAATAAATCACCCATCATCCTGCCCCTCCAGCCCTAGCACCCCTTGACGGGGTTTCAGCAATCCCAGGTGTTCTCCACTCTTGTGATCCCCACTTTGGAGTTCTGGGGGTCTCCTCTCTCAGGGGTCTCACTTAGGGAAACTGCAGCTTTCCTGAGGCTCCCCAAACCTGGTGTCACTGCCCGCCACCAGTCCCGTGCGGTCTCCACATGGCACTGGCAGAGCTTGGAGCGCCCGGCCAGGGAAGCCCAAATCCCCTGTGTGGGCACCCACATCCACCTGCCCCCTGCCACGGCTCTGCCACCACTGCCACTGGGATCCCCAAAAACACCCCCCAAGGACCCCCCAATGTCCCCCTGAGGGTCATCTGCAGCTGGGCTTTGGAGCCCTGCAAACTCCAAATATCTCCCCTGAAGCAAGGCAGAAAAGAACCTTTTAACAACAGTTGTTAGAGTAGTATGTATTTTTAATTGACATTGAGGTGCATGGGGATTAACTTCTCGAAAGACATGCATGAACACTAGAGAGCTTGCCTCTCTTATTATTCTTCGAGGTTTTACATATGCATGGCATTGCACAATCTGCCTTATACACATTTATTCTCTGGCCTCACTCATCCTCACTTTGTGTGGTAATTAACTCCTCTTGGTACATCCTCTTGGGCATACTTAGTTCATCATGATGGTCTCTGAGGGTCTCTAGAAGATGAAAGAAATGGAGTCTTCCTCATTGAACTCTTCACCTTTATTTTTCTTGTGCATGCTTTAGTCCTTTTGGCACTTTTTCAAGGCAAGATGTCAGTTTCTGCTGGCTGAGTCTGTGTTTTTCTCTTTCTTTGCATTTTTTGCTTTGTTTTCTTGTTATGTTTAGGTTAGTCCTTCTTGTTATCACTGAGGGGTCCTGGATGTTTTTACTGCTTTAAAATATGTAAACAGTCACAGCACTCCATATTCACTAAATGCCTTCTAAAATGTACAATACCTTCTAAAATACAGTGTATGCTCTTAAGTTCCCTATAAAGATTAGCTGGAATTTTCAAGCCTCTGTCTCATGCTCTCCCTTTTCTATAGACCTAGTAAAATCTTTTACTACTACTGGGGCTTCGCTCTAGCTTTAACTCACCATCTTGATAATTCTCATTTAACATTATCCTAGGTGTTTTAGATAATGAGGTTAAAATTGCTACTAACTTTAACATCCTCTAGTTCTATATGAGTACTACAATAGACATTATAAATTTGTAATAAATAATATCAGCAAAATAATGATGGGGGGACATAGGGTGTTTAAGACTCTAGTTGCATTTAGTGACTATCTAAAGAGTGCATCCAATAAGAGTTGTGGCTTGTGTCTTGCTTTACTTTTTGTAAAACTCTCCTTATTTCTTTTGTATCATGTTGGACAGTTACTAAAGTATTTTGTCTGTTCTCTTGAATTTGTTTTACATTTTTTTTCAAATCTTCATGCTTTATTAATTGCTTTACTAGGGTTAGGTTTATTCTAATAAGAGTGGCTAACAATTAGTGATAGGTTTTACAATGAGACTTGATTAATTGGTGGGATATAACTGGTACTAAATATGAAAAGTTGTACCTGACAATCTTAACAAAATTGTAGATACAGGAATTAGAATGATTTTTTATCAGGTAAGGTTATATTATTTCTACCTTGTCCTAGGTTACAGTGTAAGATGTGCCCCAAGTATGTATTCTATCACCATCTACATGAGCTGTTGAAACTAGGTTGGGCAGTGTTTCCCCTGCCCCCTCCCTCCAGACCATCTTCTGTTAATGGCCCATCAATGCCCTGCTGCATGACTCACAGATAACTCCCTCCGGGTGCTATCTCTGTTTAATGGGCAATCAAGGACCCATTGCAAGACTGATTAAATTATATCAGCCCATTGTGAGATGCTCTGCCCAGGGGGAGGAGCCAAGCATTCCCACCTGGATAGAATCTGGGATTTGGGACAGCGCAGGCAGCCTTACCCACTGGATTCCCAGAGGACAAGAGCTCCCAGACCTTTTCGTGGGAACACAGCTCCAACCAGACCACTTCATCTGAACTGCTACCACCACCACAGGGTATCAAGTTGTATTCTGACTCTGACAGTGATCTTTTGTACTATTCCATTTATTTTATTATATCTTTTTTTCCTCACCTGATATTAAATTGTTTTTTTCTGACTTGGAGTCTTTCGCTGGTTTTGCTTTCAAGCCAGCACCTCTAGGCATCTCTTCCACCTACTTTCTCAGCTAAAATTGACCACTCCTTCCTCTCTTTGATTACTAATTTGGTCAAATAAGACTAAAAAGCAATGATGCCTTGCAACATGGTGATCTGTTCAGTATATTTCACATTTTCCCATTTATTAGGTATCAAGGCTTAATTCTGACTTGTAATAAATACATTCTTTCAGCTTTAAGACACAGAGGACATGAATTTCATTGAAATTGGCTCATTAATATTTATTTTCCTTCAGAGTGGCTCATGGAATGTTTCAAGTTTGGATAAGCAATTAATGCCTCAGTGACTAACAGGGAAAAGGTAACTGAGCAAGTAAATAATCTCTTGCTTAGGCACGAAGCAGTCTCTGCAGTTTTAGAAGAGAATTTCATTACATTTTATGAGCTTTAAAGAAGCAAATGGAGAAAAAAATCTGTGTTTAGAAGTATCATACATAATTATGCAAGTGTTAATGTGAGAATCTACAGAGTATCCTGCCTAATGATACATGTAGTTGTGCAGGTTTTTTATTAATTCATGGGTGTGTTTGTGTAAATAACCTTACTGAAAAGATTTTTTCTAATGCTTTGCAAGAATATTTAGATGTATATTCATGCTCACAACTCTGTGTGCTGTGGAAAGAACACTAATGCCTATATAGCACAGTTTCCTTTTACACAACCCTTTTTTTTCACAGTAATTTGCAACTTGTTCCCTGTTCTGCTTGGGTCAGCAGAGCTGTGCCACTCCGTCTCCAGCTGGAATTTTTCTTTGTTTGCCTTTTGTTTTTCCTTCTGTTCAAAAATCACATTTAATTCCTGCCTCCCACAGCTCTGCCGACTGACAAATCAGCGCAGCACCAGTTCATTGTCTCAGTACCTGTGCATTTTTTGATGCCATTCTGCAGAACCGAGTGGAGATGTGGAGGCTGTGCAACTGTGAGATTTGTGGATTTCTGTATCTTCACACCTATGTATTGTCATAGATTTAATGACCTGAGGCCTGAGTTGCCACATGCTGGTCTCTGAGCTTGTGCCTAGCCAAGGAAATCCCCATGGAGGGCCCTGTACAGCCTCATGAATGCACAGGAATTTTATCACACATTTAAGCCTCCCATACATGCAAAAAGCCTTAACCCAACTAAAACACCACAACAAACAAAAACCCCCAAACAACAAAACAAAACAAAACAAAACAAAACACCCCAAACAAGCAAACAGAAAGCCCATAGAAATTTGTTCACAAGTTACAATCAATTGTTTCATGTCACCTCCCTACTGTTCTCCAAATGACTGTCAATGCTAAGACAGAAGGACAGGGAGAGATTTTAGCGAGATTGACAATGTTCTGCTATGGATGGAGCCTGCCTGTAGAAGGGCCTGTTTCCACTGCCTGTGTGCATGGATGGATGGCACAGCCCCGGGCCCTGGCAGAGCAGCCTCCTGTGTCACCTACAGTGCCATTCAACAGCAGCTGAAGCCACTCTCACCCTGGATTGCCCAAGTGCTGCTCTGGCAGCGTCCTCAGCTCTCTCTTGCACCCCCTTCCCTGTGTGCTGTGCCCTGGCAGCTGAAAGCCGAGCTGGCTGAGAGAGTGTCTGTGCTCTCAGCCAGAGTTCGCTGCTGCTCTTTGAAGACTTGTGCTGCCTCACGCTGGGGAACCCGCAGGTGAGAACTTCTGTAGCAGGATTTTTGGAGACAGACACAGAGAGGCCTTACAGTGTTGGGAAAGTTCTGTTGTTCTAGAACTGTCAAGGACGTTGAGCTTGAGAACCAGGACACTGAGCCTGAGAACCAGCTTTTTCCCCTCAGCAAAGTGTAAACAGGTAACTGCACAGGAATGCTTATGCAGATAACACTAGCCAATAGCGAGTAGTAAAATGCCGTGTGAACAGCACTAGAACGATATATGTATAAAAGAACCCTGTGTACTCTCAATAAACGGAGCATTTGCCATTACTTCTGTGAAGAAGGTGTCTGACTCTGGCTGTTCCCCGTGGCTTTTTTTTTTTTTTTTTCAAAATCACCTTAAGCCCAGGGTTCAGTGCCAGGAATGTCTTTGCGTGCTGAGCCTTTGCTGCAGCCACAAGGAACTCTCCTGACTCAGGGTCACCCTTCCTGCTCAGCCAGGCTCCCCAATGCGCCAGCAGCAGGAAATTGTCGTGTCTGGGTGGTAGCAGTGCCAACCAATGCCACACCTGGGCAGTTCAGGTGCTGGCAATTTGCTGGATCTGGACTCCTTGCACCAGCAAATGACCGCATCTCGGCAGTGCTGGTGCCAGCACCAGGAACTTTGCAGATTTGGCTTTCTGGGCCAGCAAATTGCTGGACTGGGGCTGCACCAGCACTGGGAAATTTCTCAATCTGGGCACTGTGGCAGTGCCAACAAATACCAGATTTCAGGCTCCAGTTAGAGCTGCTAAGAACTGGATCGACACTCCCTTCCTTCCTTGCTTCCTTCCTTAATTACTGAAACCACATGCCCTCACCCTCCCCACATCTCTGGCACTTCACCTCAACCCTCTACAGGTGCACACCTTTACCTCAGCCTTCCCAATTTAACTGCAACTGCCCAATAGAGACTTCAAGGCCACAGACTTACTACCAGCAGCAGGAGCATCCCCAAAATTGTCCCCTGCTGTCCCTTCCTCTAGTGCCACATTCCAAATGCCCAAACCACCACATCCCCCCTTCCAATCCTCACCCCTCACAAACTTCATCCCACCCCCACAGTTCATCCCAACCCCACAGCATTCCACTCCACCCCAGCCAATCCACCCCCATCCCATCCCATCCCATCCCATCCCATCCCATCCCATCCCATCCCATCCCATCCCATCCCATCCCATCCCAATGCACACAGCTCCAGGAACCTTTGGACACCGTTCCTGGGGAGGACCAGTCTGCCACTCTTGGGCTTTCTATGCAGGGCAGGGGCCTGCACTCCATGATCCTGCTGCCTCCCTCCCAGCTCGGCCTTGGTGTCTCCTCCAGGTGCTGCCAGAGCTCTTGGGGCCAGGCCAGGAGTGGCACAGCCCCAGCGTTCCCCTCTCTGGGACATCACTGTGCTGGCAGCTCTAAGGTTCCCCTCTCTGTGACACCATGGCTGGGGGCAGCTCCAACATTCCATGCCTTGGAGATGCTCCAAGGGAAGCGTCCAGAGCCACACTCAGTCATCAAACTGATCAGCCATTGAGCACCCTGGACTTGGTGTAAGAGTTGGTTTGAAGTTCCCCTCATTTGCCTCATGATCATCATAAGGACCCTGAGGACCCCACTGCAGTTCTGGCCTGCTCGAGGTGGATGCTGGCCAATCGTCTGCAGGTGCATTTTCCTGTGTCACCACACCACAGTACCCTGGCTTTGAGCAGTGTAATGGCAGTTCTGTACCTGACATTTCTACCTGCTTCACGGTCTTTGCTTCATGACAATAGCCTATGAATTTCCCCACCTCTTGGCCAAGTGGACTTTCTGGGGTAACTTTGGTGGTTCTCCACAGAAGATCCCTGATCTGCTCCACAGCCACAGTGACAGATGGAGATGAAAGCCCCCTCCCAAGGACTGAGATTGATGACCTCTGTACAAAGCCCATCTCAAGGACTGAGACATGAGACCCCTACAACCCTAGTACAGGGAGTGGGGCTGACTTAACCAAAGTGAGATGTTTGCCTGCAGGCGTGGTCGTTGAACCAAGAAGACAACGGCTCTCACTTACTGCTGAGATCATGGACTAACTGTTCCCCCTTGGTGGCTTCAATCAGGTTATTCTTATAATCTGTTCTCCCCACAATGGAGGACTATACAAAAACCCTGAGTTAACCAGAGATTTTGAAAGAGACTCTCCCCCACGTGAAAGGCACACCCATCAACCAGAATATGAGGATTTCATCTCCACATTTGGTAGCTATATCCCCCTTTTCCTCTCTATCTTTCTCTATCTCTTTCTCTCACTCTTAATCCCTCTATCGCATTTGCTATGGGCAATCAATAAAATGTGCATTTGTTCTGATTCATACTGAAATCCCCTCTGTGCTGTGTTTTGCACTCTGAGATCAGTAAATGAACCATTATGACCCCCGCTTGTATGAGCAGATCGTAATAAGAGGCAGCAGGATCATGGAGTGCAGGCCCCTGCCCTGCACAGACAGCACAAGAGTGGCAGCCTGGGCATCCTGTTGGAGCAATGTCCAAAGGCTCCTGGAGCTGCAGCAGCCTCAGAGCTGTGAACATTGCAGTGGCCACAGAGCTCTGGGGAAAGGTCCTGGCCCTGGCTTGGGGCTGGGCCAGAGCCCAGGGAGCAAATGAACTTGCCGCTGCTGCCCCAGAGCAGGGAAGAGCAGGAATTGCTGGCTGGGAGAGACTCTTGCCAAGGGCCTGCAGCGCCAGGACACAGGCCATGGCTGGACACTGCTTGGGGCCAGGGTGAGCTGGGATGTGGGGATGGACTTGTTCCCTGGGAGGGCGGTGAGGCATGGCAAGCTCCAATGTAAACTGAGGATTAAAGTCTGAGGGGTTTAGTGATAGTTGGCAGAGATAGGGATGATGAAATGAGGGGCAGTGAAATGGACCAATACTTGCCAATATTACTCCAATTCAAATGCTGTAATCAGGCTAGAAATAGGAATAAAAGGAGGAGGGGAAAAGATCTTGAAGAAATGCAAGCTTGAATTAAAAATCGAAAAATCAAAAAAAATTTTGCATGTGAATATCAAAAATTGAATTGGCTGACAAGAAGTGCAGGGAGAGGGACAGAAGCTTGCCCAATAAATGTTCATTGAAATGGCAAGTTTATATTTTCCTTTCCCAAAAGGAAGTCTTTTCTCTGAAATCTTGAAAATAGGAAACAAAGTCTAACTCAGGAAAGGAGATATGATGAGAAACAGTGCAAATGAAAACCAAGGAAATATGGAACTGGAGTGAGAGAGGCCACATGGACTGAGATGAAATAAGCAACAGTGAAAAGGACGAACACTTGATAAAAGTACTCCAATTCAAAAGCTGAAATCAGGCAACAAAAGTAAATAAAAGAAAGAGAAGAAAAGAAATTGATAAAAAAAGCAAGCTTAAAAGGAAAAAGGGAAAATTCACACACAACGTGAAAATTCAAAAATGGATGGGATGACAAGAAGTGCAGGGAAAGGGACAGAAGCTTGCCCAATTAATCTTCACTGTAATAGCGAGATGTCATTCCATATCCGAGAGAAAAGTCTTCCTTTCAGGAAAAAGAATGAAATCTTTAATACAGAGAAAAAAGTCGAACAAACGCTCAGGTAATGATATATGATGAAACGGTGCGAATGAAAACGACCGACAAAATTTGGGACAGGAGAGATTGTGACCAAATGGACTGAGATGAAATGAGGGGCACTGAAAAGGACCAACATCTGTCACAGTTACTACAAATCAAATTCTGACATCAGGCAAGAAATTCAAATAATGGAAGGAGAAGATTAGAAACTGAAGAAATTCAAGGTTAAAATGGAAAATAAAAAATTTTGAAAGCACATGAGAAGCCAAAATCCAATGGGATGAGAAGAAGCGCAAGGAAAAAGACAGAAGCTTCACAAGTAACACTCATTGAAATTTTGAAAACAGTGAACACGTTGACCAATTGCTCAGGAAAGGAAATATGATTGTAAACAGTGTAAATTAAAAGAGGAAAAAAAAAAAAAAAAAAAAAAAAAAAAAAAAAAAAAAAAAAAAAAATAAAAAAAAAAAAAAAAAAAAAAAAAAAAAAAAAAAAAAAAAAAAAAAAGAGAACATTTGGAACAGGAGTGATTTAGACCAAATGAACTGACATGAAATGAGGGGCAGTGAAAAGGAGCAAAACTTGGAAAAAGTACTCCAATTCAAAACCAGGTGAGAAGTGGAAATAAAGGAAGGAAGGAGAGAAAATGAAATTGAAGAAATTCAAGCTTAAAAGGAAAAAGGGAAAATGTTGAAAGCCCGTGAAAAACAAAAAGTGAATGGGATGACAAGAAGTGCAGGGAAAGGGACAGAAGTTTGCCCAATTAATCTTCACTGAAATTGCAAGATTTCATTCCCTTTCCCGAACAAAAGGTCTTCCTTTCAGGAGTGGAAATGATATCTTGAAAACAAGGAACAAAGCCTTACAAACACTCGGGAAAGGAGATATGATGAGAAACACTGCAAATGAAAACAACCGAGAAAATTTGGGAATGGAGTGATTGAGACCAAATGGACTGAGATGAAATGAGGGGCAGTGAAAAGGACCAACACTTGGAAAAAGTACTCCAATTCAAATGCTGCAGTCAAACAATAAAGGGAAATGAAGGAGAGTAAAAGAAATAGAATAAATGGAAGCTTAAAATGAAAAAGGGAAAATTTTGAAAGCACATGAAAAGCAAAAAGTGAATGCAATGACAAGAAGTGCAGGGCAAGGGACTGAAGCTTCTCTAAGTTATCTTCCTGGAAATCTTGAAAACAGAGAAGAAAATTTAACAGTCAGCAAAGGAGATATGGTGACAAACAGTGTGAATGATGACTACAGAGAAAATTTCTAAACGGAGTGAATAAGACCAAATGGACTGAGATGAAAAGAGGGGCACTGAAAAGGACCAACACTTCAAAAATATACTCCAATTCAAATGGTGCAATCAGGCAAGAAGTGGAAAGAAAGGAAGAAGAGGAAAGAGATTGAAGAAATGCAAGCATAAGATGAAAAATGGAAAATTTTGAAAGCACGTGAAAAGCACAAAGGGAATGAGATGAGAAAAAGTGCAGGGAAAGGGACGGAAGCTTGCACAATAATTCTTCATTGAAATCGCAAGATTTCATTCCCTTATCGAAAGGAAAATCTTCGTTTCTGGAAAGAGAATGGAATCTTGAAAACAGGAAAAAAATCTAATAAACACTCAGGAAAGAAGACATGATGAGAAATAATGTGAGTTAAAATAACCAAGAAAATATGGAACCCGAGTCTGAGACCAAGTGGACTGAGATGAAAGGAGAGGCAGTGAAAAGGACCAAGACTTGCCAGAATACAACAATTCAAATGCTGCAATGAGGCAAGAAAGATAAATAAAAGAAGTAGAGGAAAAGAAATTGAAGCTTAAAATGAAAAAGGGAAAATTTTGAAAGCTTGTAAAAAGCATAAAGTGAATGGGATGAGAAGGAGTGCAGGAAAAGGGATTGAAGCTTGCCCAAATATACTTCATTGAAATCTTGAAAACAGGGAACAAAGTCTAACAAACACTCAGGAGAGGTGAAATAATGAGAAAGAGTGGGAATGAAAACAACTGAGATAATTTAGAACTGGAGAGATTGAGGCCAAATGGACTGAGATAAAATGAGGGACACTGAAAAGGACAAACACGTGCCAAATGTATTCCAATTCAAATGCTAATATTAGGAAAGAAATAGAAATCAAAGTAAGAAAGGAAAAGAAATTGAAAAACTGGAAGCTTAAAATGAAACTGGGAATATTTTGAAAGCACATGAAAAGTAAATAGAGTGGATGGGATGCGAAGAAGTGCAGGTAAAGGGATGGAAGATTGCCCAGTGAATCTTCATTGAAATTGCAAGATTTCATTCCCTTTCCCCAAGGCAATGTCTTCCTTTCGGGAAAGGGAATAAAATCTTGAAAACAGGGAACAAAGTCTAACAAATGCTCAGGAAAGGAGACCACATGAGAAAGAGTGCAAATGAAAATAATCAAGAAAATTTGGAACCGGAGTTATCGAGACCAAGTGGACTGAGATAAAAGGAGGGACGGTAAAAAGCACCAACACTTGCCAAACATACTCCAATTCAAATGCCGAAATCAGTCAAGAAATGGAAATAAAAAAAGGAGAGGAAAAGAAAATGAAGAAATGCAATCTTAAAATAAAAATAAGAATATTTTGAAAACACATGAAAAGTAAGTAGTGGATGGGATGACAAGAAGTGCAGGGAAATGGACAGAAGCTTGCCCAATGAATCTTCATTGAAATCTTTAAGACAAGGGTCACACTCTAACAAACGCTCAGGAAAGGTGATATGATTGATAACATTGCGAATGAAAGCAGCAGAGATAATTTAGAACTGGAGTGATTGAGACCAAATGGACTGAGATGAAATGAGGGGCACTGAAAAGGACCAACACTTGCCAAAGGTACTCCAGTTCAATTGCTGAAATCTGGCAAGAAATGGAAGTAAATAAGGAGAAGAAAAGAAATTGAAAAAATGCAAGCTTAAAATGAAAAAGGGAAAATTTTGAAAGCACGAGAAATGCACTAGGTGAATGGGATGAAAAGAAGTGCAGGGAAAGTGACGGAAGCTTGCCCAATTATTCTTCATTATCATTGAAAGGAATGCTTTATTTCAGGAAAGGGAATGAAATCTTGAAAACAAGGAACAAACTCTAAAAAACACTCAGGAAATGAGATGTGATGAGAAAGATTGCGTATGAAAACAACCAAGGAAATTTGGAACTAGAGTGATTGTGGCCAAATGGACTGAGGTGAAATGAGGGGCACTGAAAAGGACCAACACTTGCCAAACCTACTCCAATTCAAATGCTAACATCAGGGGAGAAAGGCAAATAAAAGAAAGAGAGGAAAAGGAATTGAAGAAATGCAAGCTTAAAAAGAAAATTGGCAAATTTTGAAAGCATGTGAAAAGTAAAAAGTGGATGGGAGGAGAAGAAATGCAGGGAAAGGGAAGAAAGCTTGCCCAATAAATTTTCATTGAAATCGCGAGATTCCATTCCCTTTCGCCAAGGCAATGTCTTCCTTTCTGGGAAGAGAATGAAATCTTGAAATCAGGGAACAAAGTCTAATAAACGCTCAGGAGAGGAGACATTATGAGGAAGAATATGAATGAAAACAACTGAGAAAATTTGGAACCAGAGTGATTGAGACCAAATGGACTGAGATGAAATGAGGGGCACTGAAAAGGACAAACATTTCCCAAAAGTACTCCAATTCAAATGCTGCAATCAGTCTAAAAATGGAAATAAAAGAAGGAGAGGAGAAAAAAAGTGAAGAAATGCAAGCCTTAAGTGAAAAAGAGAAAATTTTGAAAGCACGTGAAAAGCACTAAGTGAATAGGATAAGAAGAAATGCAGGGAAAGGGACGGAAGCTTGTCCAATTAATCTTCATTGAAATTAAAAAAAAGGGAACAAGGCCTAAGATATGCTCATGAAAGGAGATATGATGAGAAAGAGTGCGAATGAAAACAACCTAGGAAATTTAGAACCGGAGTGAAGGAGACCAAATGGATTGAGATGAAATGAGGGGCACTGAAAAGGACCAACACTTGCAAAAAGTACTCAGTTCAAATGCTAACATCAGGCATGAAAATTAAATAAAAGAGGAAGAGGAAAGAAATCTAAGAAATGGAAGCTTAAAATGAAAAAGGGAAAATTTTGAAAGCATGTGAAAAGTAAAAAGTGGATGGGATGAGAAGTGCAGTGAAAGTGATGGAAGCTTTGCCAATTAATCTTCACTGACATTGCATGATTTCATTGCCCTTTCCCAAAAAGAAAGTCTTCTTTTTGGGAACCGGTATGAGATTTTGAAAAGAGGGAAAAAAGTCTAGCAAGCACTCAGGAAAAGAGATATGAAGAGAAACAGAGCGAATGGAAAAATCAGAGATAATCTGGAATAGGAGTGATTGAGACCCAAATGACTGAAATGAAATCAAGGGCAGTGAAAAGGACCAACACTTGCCAAACATACTCCAATTCAAATGCTGACACCAGGTAATAAAGGTAAATAAAAGAAAGAGAGGAAAAGAAAATGAAGAAATGCAAGCTTAAAATTAAAAATGGAATATTTTGAAAGAACATGAAAAGAAAAAATTAGATGTGATGACAAGAAGTGCAGGGAAAGGGGCAGAAGCTTGCCCAGTTTATCTTTATTGACATGGCAAGATTTAATTCCCTTCAGGAAAGTTTTTTGGGACAGGAAATGAAATCTTGAAAACAGGGAACAAAGCCCCTAACAAACGCTCAGGAGTGGAGATATGATGAGATAAACTGTGAATGAAAAATAATGAGAAATCAGGGGCAGTGAAAAGGACCAACACTAGCCAAACATACTCCAATTCAGCTGCTGAAATCAGGCAAGAAAGGTAAATAAAAGATGAGGAAAAGAAATTGAAGAAATGCAATCATAAAGTGAAAATGGAAAATTTTGAAAGCCTGTAAAAAACACAAAGTGAATAGGATGACATGAAGTGCAGGGAAAGGGACGGAAGCTTGCCCAATTAATAATCTTCATTGAAATCACAAGATTTCATTTCCTTTCTTGAAATTAATGTCTGTCTTTCTTTCTTTCTTTCTTTCTTTCTTTCTTTCTTTCTTTCTTTCTTTCTTTCTTTCTTTCTTTCTCTCTCTCTCTCTCTCTCTCTCTCTCTCTCTCTTTCTCTCTGTCTTCCTTTTCTTTCTTTTCTTTCTTTTCTTTCTTCTTCCATTACCCTCCCAAACTCACTGCCACTCCACCTCAGCCCTGCTACACAATTGCTACAGGCACCAGCACCTACGGAAAACTGCCTCTTGCTTGCTGCCCTCTGCTCCAACAGCCCAAAACACCCCATCCCCCCTTTTATCCCTACCCCTCCCAACTTTAACAAAAACTCTCACACTGCAATCCCCACATTACACTGCTCCATGCCATGCCATGCCAGGCCATAGTATGCTATGTCTTCTGGCCACCAAGTCCCCTTCAACCAGCCCTTGCACACTTCCAGCCGTTCCAGGGCAGCCGCAGTTTTTCTGCCCACTTGGTGCCAGGGGCCCATCACCCACCTAGGGAACAAGTCCATCCCCACATCCCAGCTCACCCTGGCCCCAAGCAGTGTCCAGCCATGGCCTGTGTCCTGCTGCTGCAGACCCTTGCCAAGATGTGCTCCCAGCCAGCAATTCCTGCTCTTCCCTGCTCTGGGGCAGCAGCTGCAAGTTCATTTGCTCCCTGGGCTCTGGCCCAGCCCCAAGCCAGGGCCGGGACCTTTCCCCACAGCTCTGTGGCCACTGCAATGCTCACAGCTCTGAGGCTGCCGCAGCTCCAGGAACCTTTGGGCACCCCTCCAAGGGGATGTCCAGGCTGCCACTGTTGGCCGGTCTGTGCAGAGCAGGGGCCTGGACTCCATGATCCTGCTGCCTCCCTCCCAGCTCAGCCTTTGTGTCTCCTCCAGGTGCTGCCAGAGCTCTTGGGGCTGGGTCAGGAGTGGCACAGCCCCAGCGTTCCCCTCTCTGGGACATCACCATGCTGGCAGCTCCAACGTTCCCCTCTCTGTGACACCATGGCTGGGAGGAGCTCCAACATTCCATGCTTTGGAGATGCTCCAAGGGAAGTGTCCAGAGCCACACACACTCATCAAACTGACTGGGCACTGAGCACCCCTGACTTGGTGTAAGAGTCTGTCTGAAGTTCCCCTCATTTGCCTCACGATTGTCATAAGGACCCTGAGGATTTCACTGCAGTTCTGGCCTGCTCGAGGTGGATCCTTGCCAATTGTCTGCAGGTGCATTTTCCTGTGTCACCATGCCACTGGCTTTGAGCAGTGTAATGGCAGTTCTGTACCTGAAGATTACACCTGCTGCACCGTCCCTGCTTCACAACAATAGCCTTTGAATTTCCCTATCGCTTGGCCAAGTGGACTTTCTGGGGTAACTTTGGTGGTCCCCCACAGAAAATCCCTCATCTGCTCCACAACCACAGTGACAGATGGAGATTGAAGCCCCCTCTCAAGGACTGAGCCTGAGACCTCTGTACAAAGCCCCTCTCAAGGACTGAGACATGAGACCCCTATAACCCCAGTACGGGGGGTGGGGCTGACTTGACCAAAGCGAGATGTTTGCCTGCAGGTGTGGTCGTTGGACCAAGAAGATAATGGCTCTCACTTACTGCTGAGAACATGGACTACCTGTTCCCCCTGTGGTGGAGGACTTTGATAACAACCCCTGAGTAAACCCGAGCTTTTGAGAGACTCTCCCCAATGTGACAGGCGGATCCATCGACCAGACCACGAGGACTTGGTCTCCACCTTTGGTAGCTATATCCCCTCTTTCCTCTCTCTCTATTTCTTTCTCTCACTCTTAATCCCTCTATTGCATTTGCTGTGGTCAATCAATAAAAGGTGGATTTTTTTTTTTTTTTTTTTACTTTTGGCATTTGTTCTGACTAATACTGAAATCTCCTGTGTTGTGTTTTGCACTCTGAGATCTAAAAGAACCATCACAACCCCTGCTTGTTCAAGCACATTGTGACAGTAATCTTACATCAGAAAGCAGAAAAGTGGCTTACTATTAGCTGGATTTTAAAATATGAAGCTATTGTGATACAGTCCCCCCAACTGAAGCTTAAGGTTACTCCTGCCCAGAATCCTGCTCAATTTTTATATGGGAAGCCAACTGAGGAGCTGATTGATGACTGTGTGGAGTTAATTGAATGACAAACTAAAATAAGACATGATCTAAGTGAGATGGAATTATCTGAAGGACAGAAATATTTAATTGATGGTTCATTGAGGGGTTGGAGGGGAAATAAAGATCAGGATTTGCAGTTGTTTAAGGGAAAAATACGCTAG
>JANEHK010000535.1:0-19447 GCA_025960845.1 Tachycineta bicolor | reverse complement strand
AAAAAAAAAAAAAAAAAAAAAAAGCTGAACTTTTAAATAGAAAACAATTTATTCATATACCGGAAAAGTAACAGTGTGTTTCTAGTCAAAAATAAGTGGTGAAAAAAATCATTAACATATTAATTCCTAAACAAATAACAGCAGCAATTCTACATTCTCAAAAGGTGCATAAATTGCAGTTAGAGATAGAAAATATGAACAAGCAACATAAGGAAGCAGTTGACATCTATCAAAAAGACATAGAAACAAGAAAAGTGAATGAAAATAAATTTCATGAAGAGGTGGGAGGTGTTAATTTTTACTGCAATTTAATTTTTAAGTGTTTTTATGAAGCTTTATTGACCAGAGTCCTTGCTCTTACGTTTCAGTCTTATTAACATAAATGCCTGTGAGCAAAGCTTTAATACATCAGGTGCTTAGGTTGCAGTATTTGAATGTCTTTGAAAATAAGAACCCAGTTAAAAATTCTCCCTTTCAAGTTACAGTTAAAGGAAATTCTACCCTTGGTATAAAGTCAGCATAGGTAAATTATATTATAACTTCTCCCATAATAGTATTTTTCTGCCTGCACATTTCTTAATGGTAATGCTAAGAAATGTTAGGGCAGAATGTGTGAAATGGCCTTTTGGTTTGAAGTGAACTGGCTTGCCATGGAATGTTCCTTTAATCTTGCCCATTTTAACAATCTGCATAAAAAATGTCAGATTTGAAAAGGATCTTAGAAGCAAATGATGTCCCAGTGGAACTACATCCTTTGCATCCACAGGAGAAAGAAGAAATTAAACTAAGATTTTAAAAAAAGTATTGTTATGTTTATGAATGAAATGCAGTTTATTACTAACAGGTGGAAAAAATGAAGTTGCTTTATGATGAAGCAACAATGATACAGAGAGAAACTGATATCCAATGTCAGCATAAGATAACTGAGATGGTGGCACTTATGGAGAAGCACAAGGCAAGAGATTTTACTGATTGCTGTGATTTGTAATGTGTTGACACCATGTTAATAATCTTTCCAAACCAGAAAAAGGTCTGAATCATGGGAAAGGAAGCTGAACACATGCTTGTCGTTCATCATCTAAAATCAAATTACTTAGAAGATTTTGAAAACCTGCTTATGGGCAGATAAATTTAATTTATCTAAACCTCTAGGATTTTTTTTTATTTTTTATTCAGGCTTCCTTTGATACCATCTGAATGCAGAATTTTTCAGTATCCGTTTGGCCTCTTTCTCTGAGGAGATTACTTAGTGACTGTCAGAAGTTTAGCTTGACACACTTTAGTTTACTTTTCTATTACTCTCTTGAGCAATATCTTTAGCAGATACCATTAATAAAAATAGCACAGCTGGCTCTTAGGTGCTGAACACATATTGCTGCATAGAAATAAAGCACCCTCTGCCAGTCCACAAAGTAATACTGCATCAAGCATTTTCTGGTTTACAGTTTCTGCAGAAGCATCAGTGTTTGTTCCTGGTGCTTTCTGAATCTTCTGAAGAGCCTGTTTTGAAAAAATGACTGATGTTTTAAGACTGGGTAGATCTATAACTGAAAAATTTAGTCACATGTTTTGAGTTTGTTGCTGGTTTGTTGTTGTTGTTTTTTGTTTTTTGTTTTTTTTTAACACAGAATGAATATGATAAAATGGTTGAAGAAAAAGATGCAGAGTTAAAAGTCTATAAAATTAGACAACAAAAGCAGTTATCATCAGAAAGAGCACTGGTAAGGAGTACTTTCCAATGTTAAATAATTCAGTGAAGGGGCTGATGTCCTTGTGTAGTAGTTTTATGCTGGCAAAGAGACAGGCACACATTAAAAAAACATTCACTCATTTTTCTCTGCTATAGTTGGGCAGAGGAAAGGGAAGAAAGATTGATGGGCTCATGAGCTGAGCTAACAATTAGGAGAAAAATATTTTAAGGGTAAAACAGGTTCAAACTTAAATAGTAACGAGAAGATTGGTGGGGTCATGAGAAATTGGGTCATGAGAAAGTGGGTCATGAGAGTTAAAAGAAACCTTTAGAACACTTTTTTTTCCCAATCCCTCCCTCTTACCCACTGACAGCACAGAGAGACAAAACGTGATCTTTAGTCCGTTTATCATTTCTAAAATTTTTTTCCGTTTGCTTAGGGAGTTTCTTGCTCTGCCACGGGGTCTTTCCCACTGGAGACAGTTCTCTGTGAACTTTTCCAGTGTGGTTTTAATTTTTACGAGTAGCAGTCCCACCTGACCTGCTACAACATCAGTCCCTCCCACAGGAAAACAGTCTTCCCACAGCTGTTTTGCATGGGCCATTAGTTCATGGGGGTGTAGTCTTTTAAGGAGGAGCTGTTCTAGTTTGGAAGCAAGGGTCTTCTTTCTCTATCTTCTCTCTTTGTTTGAATTTCCCAGTAGCTTACAGCTTTTTAGCAACCACTCACTCCAGCCTGAGCCCCTTTTCTCACAGGCTGTGAGTGGATCTCTGCATTCCCCCATGCGCTTTGTGAATTAAAGGGAGACTCTTGTATTACAGTCCCCACTACGACTTGCAGAAGAGTCTCATCTCTGAGGTTTGGAGCACTTCTTTTCCTTCCTTCCCCTCGCTGACTTTAGGGTTGCCATGTTGTTCTGTTCACATGTCTTCACTTTTTCCTTTTCTTCGATTTGGGAGAAAATTGTTGTCTGCAGGTCTGTTTGTTCTCAAGTTCTTTCAGTTTGAAAAGTTCTTACAGGGTTTTGCAGCATTGAAAAGTTGATCTTGTGAAAAATGAGGTTCACTTTCCTGGTTGAATTTTTTAAACGTTTAATAAAAAAGACAATAAGAGACAGCAGTAAAACAAAAGGTTAAACAAAGAAAGCAGCCAGGTGCTTGGCATTCAGCAGAGAGCACACTTACTACCCTGGAAACACCCTTTAATTTTGTTTATTCTTTCTATCACTCTGTTGCATATTCATAGACCATTATGCATTATTCAAATATTCCTTTGACTTTAGATGTTCTTTTGTTTGGTTTTAACCTTTGACTTGTCTTCATGCTATCCTGTAGATTAAATCAATATGTTTTATTTCTCTTCCTGGTTCCATCCTGTTGTTTTTACCTTTCCTGATAATGGAGAGTCAATGAATTCTTCCTTTGCGGTTCTGGTTTCTGTCACTGTTGTCTTCATCCAGATAGGGTAATCCACGAATTGCCTTTACCATTCTCTGAGTTAGTTACATTAATAAAAGCATTTTGTAATAAATCACCAAGCCAAATTCAGTAAATCAAAATTTAGAATTTTATTTTGAGACTTCAACACAGTCTCCAGTAGCCACAATTAAAAGGGACAGCATCGAATCCCGGGATTTCGGCACTGGGTGAACACGGTAACCGACTCTGTCAGCCTGTCACCCCCTCTGTTCACAAATTGGGTCCAATGCCGCTGGTTTTTATACAGTCCTCTGCTGAGAGCAGACCGAGACCCTAAGACTCTTGCTTCGGGGTAGCTTCATTGGGTATTCATGTTCATGTCCGGGGTCCGTTGAATGAATTCTCAAAGAAGAACAATGTCATGATTGCCGTGTCAGGAGAAGGTTTGGAAATGTTAACACCAGCCGGAACAGATAAGATATCGATCTGATTTAATCACTCGATCAGTCAGGGCACCCATCTCCCTTTTTGTCCTTTTGTGCCTTTCTGTAGGATTGTTCCAAAGTGGTTCCCAGCAGGAATTCCTTGTGTCCCTCCGTGCAGTTTTAGTCTCAGTTAACTCTATACACTCTTTTAGGCTTACTGATCGTAAACCAAACTTAAAGTAGATCAATTTTACATGGTATATTATTCCATTTTACAGTGAATCAATTACATATCATATTGCTTAACACAAATTAACTTTAGGACATATTATCACAATTTTAGCATCACATAATCTCTACTTTAATATTATGCTATGGCCTGAGATATATTTATCACACTACTATTTCTAAATTTTTTTACAGCAGAAATGAATACTGTATTCATGCAGCAAAGTTATTCCAGCATTATACATATAGCATTCATTTTAATATTTGCAAAAGGCCAATAATATGTCTATTTGTGAAAAACACCAATCACTTGTTTTTAAAATTTTGAAAGTTTAATAGTAAATAAGATGGTTATAAAAATAGAATTAGAGTAAAAAATTGAACAATTAGGGTTATGACAATACGAGACAATAAAAACAAAGTTACAGACATCTGGGTGCCTCCCGAAGCAAAAAAAGCTCCCGAGAAGGACCCCTGTTAACAAAGGATTATCTCTTAAAAGCAAGAGCCTGTTGAATATTCATACATTTCATACATGATGCATAAATTCCATTCAAACAAAGAATTGTCTCTGGTTAGTATTTTTCCTTTAATCTCTATGGCATCTACAGGGCCGAGCAATGCAGGAGAAGTTGGTCTCTTCTGATAAGGAAGTAGTAAATTCTTTTTTCTTTGAAAGATTTAGGTTTTCCTGTGGTTGGTACATAAAAACTACA
The DNA here is from genome assembly GCA_025960845.1 of Tachycineta bicolor. NCBI lineage: Eukaryota > Metazoa > Chordata > Aves > Passeriformes > Hirundinidae > Tachycineta > Tachycineta bicolor. The sequence continues at coordinate 14,969 of JANEHK010000535.1, read as the reverse complement.
TTTTAACTACAAAACTACATTTACCATACTATCAAAATATTAATACAACATTAACAATCAATACAAGATTATACGTATAGTAAATATCTTGCGTAGAGACATATAATATGCTCTTTTCACATATTTATACCTGTAGAAATACCTCCTCCTGCTGCTGTGGACTCCAGGACGGTGTGGATGAATGTAGACGAGAGATCTCTGAAGCTGGGTTTTAGAAGATGAGGTTTATTGTAAGGGATATGGGGCCTTGCTCGGAGCCGCCAGGACTTGTGCCAATGGGGTTACAGATACCTGATACTTCAGGTGAGGGTTACAGGTGTGGCATGAACCATACATTGGGGGTTGAGACAGAACATTCCATTAGACCTCTGGATCTGGCTGCAGGTGACCTTCAGCTGGTCACATAACTGTTTTCCCAGACATCCAGTAGCTAGACATTTCAAACATCAAAACTTACAATCAATTCTATCTCACTTACAGGTTTCACATTCTCAGAATCTAAGCAATCATATTTATAGGGCTTTCTGGCATCATCCTCCCCAACATATAACCATCTCACCTGGGCTCCGTATTGGGGAATTGCTCGCCATGTCCCCTGCTGTCGGTCACGTGGTCCCCACCACTGCCACATGGGTGGTGGCACTGAATGGAGAGGCTCTCTTCATGTGAGGTGTCAAAAAGGAGAAGCTGCTTCCACAGTTTCTGCCCTTCTGCTTGCAGCATGGCTGAAAGCTGTTAAGCAGGCAAAGTATGTTACAAGCTGTGCCAAAGTATGTTACATGCGTGGCCTTGGGCACATGGTTCCAGCCGAGGGGCCCTGGACATGTGGCCCTGGTGGCCGCTCACGGCACCAGGAGGGCCCTGGCCATGGGACCTCTCCACCCCTCAGAAGAAGAAGAAAAAAATGCATGCAGTTTTTTTCTTCCTTAAATATGTCATCACAGAGGCATTACCAACTTTTTTAATTGGGCCGTGTGAAAAACGAGGTTCACTTTCCTGATAAAATTTAAAAAAATAATAGAAAGACAATAGGAGACAGAGATCATAAAGCAAAGGGTTAACGGCACTCAGCCAAGAGTGCACCTACTATCTTAGGAGACATTCTGTAAGTGCCTTTTCTATTACATCAACCTGTTGCATATTCATAGACCATTATGCATATTCATACTTTCTCACAAACTAGCTTACATATTCCAGGAACTGTTTAGCATGGCTATTCCTTGGGTCTGTCTTTTTAGAGCATGCCTGGGTTTTGGCTGTGGTTTTAGCCCGTTCTCTTTATCATTTCTAGCTTGGGCCTTGCTCCGTAGGTGGCAGATGCTGAGAGTTGGTGTATCAGTAGCAGGGGCCTCATCGTATGTTACTGGATGTTATCGTGACCAAAGACAGTTCACTCATAACTTTTATCAGCTACCACTACTACTAAGTTCTGTTAGTAGCAGAAGTAAAAGCAAAGTTATTTTAACACGTAGCATTCATCTTAATATTATAATTTTGTAGTATGTATTTATAACAGGCCAGCAACAGGTTCATCATCAAAGCCTTCAGAAACTGGCTCTGCTGGACATAGAAGCTTCGAACAGCTTTCTCTCTCAGAAGTTGCTTCTGTGGCTTCCTCTACCCCCTGGCGCTGAGTGCCAGGCTGTGTTAAACCAACACACCTTGAAGTGCAATATAATTATAAATGCCATCTTTTTCTTCTTCCTGTTGAACACTTGATGAGAGGTTAACTGTCTGCTTTGGTGGGACTGAACAGTAAAAATCAGCCCACTAATTTCTTTGCTTTTATTTTCTTACAGATCCTGTTGTGAAAACTAAAAACTCCAAATGTTTCTAAAAATAAATTGGAGTAGCAGTGTTTTTATGTCTACTCTTCCAGATAGTGTGTCATGTTCAGACTTCACAGTTTGAATATGAAAGTTTTGTTTTAAATTGTTAGATTCTATCCTCTCACCCCTGTTCTCCCAAGTGTTTTAAGGTCCTACCTTGAACACTTCTGATCAAGTACCTGTTTCTTATAGTGCTTCAGTCTTTTTTAAACAAGCTAAAGCAAAGCTTCGAGTATAGGGTTGAAAAACAAATAGAATTAATTTTGTATGTAGTGAGTATCCCTATTAATTACTGTCTTACTGTGGACTGTTTTCTTTTTTCCAGGTTGTGCAGTTAACCCTATTATTATTATTATTATTATTATTATTTAAATAATACAAATAGATTACAAATGAATTAGTCATTAGTTAATTAAGATGTTAATTTTGATTATTTAATTAATTATTCCAATATTATAAATATACATTTCATAAATATTCTAAATGATAAATTTATGGTTTAAATATTAACTATTTAAAAGTTAAATAATTGTTTTTAGGAAAATGAGCTGTCATGTTTCAAAAGTGAACTGTCGTCCCTCAAGGAACAGCTGAAAGCAGAAATTGAATAAAAGGTGGAGTTTTTTACTAACTGAGCGGTGTGGGTGAGAGGTGTGGCTTGGGCTTGTGTTCTGGGTGAAGTTGTATAAGAAACAAAACTGAATAGAAAAACAAAGACTTTTGAATACTGCGGTTGTACTACATCTGGTCATATATTTGTGTGAACTTTGGAAGAATATATGATTACATACTGTGTTCTGTAATTACACCCAGAAGATTTTTAACAACTGAATTCAAATAAATATTTGCTTTTGAACATGTAACTCTTTTGTAGGAGAATCTTATAAAAGAGCACTCTCGACATATGGGTCCTGAAAGTGAAAAGAAACACAAGGTGACTAACTTTTTAATTGGTTTTAGAATTTGTAGTATTTACATGTGTAGAATCAAGTGAAGTGCCATGATAATTTATTTGCATTCAACCAAAGACATTAGAATGCTTTTAACTTAAAACTTTTTAAATTACAAAAAATACAGACATGTTCCTGAGACTCCTAAACCTTGTTTAGATCTAGACAGTGAATCTATTAATATTAAAAAATCAAAAGTCTCCAAATTATATTCCTATGGCAGACAACATGGTGAAAGAGCAAAAAATGTTTCCTTTGGTACCTGCAGGAAGCCCCTTGTGCAGTCCAACATTGAAATTTGGTAACTCCTAATGGTGAATTTTTCTTGTTGCATTTTTCTGCTTGTATTTCTTACTTCTCTGTAGGTGCTTATTTATTTTTTTCCTGGGATAAGCAGGGATTTTAAAGGGTGATAGCATTCCATGGAGATATTAGACAGTTGTGGAAGGGCTCCCAATGTGTCATTTTTCTTGCTCAGTTGCTGCTTTATGTCTCTAGAATTGTTTTACTTAGTCTTCAAAAGTGTCCATTTCTAAAAGCACTTTTTTTCTCTATGGAAGAGAAAAAAGCCTGTATAGCTGTGAAAATTGTCAAAGTATCAAACTATTCCTGACTGCAGAACTTACCCTTCTTCCCTGTCAGGGGTTCGCTTGTGGTTTTCATGTTGGAACAATGGAATCCACCACCATTTTGATGCTGTCTTTCAAAAAAAGGACTGCAGTGGACCATTGCAATGCTTCTCAGCTTAACTTCTAGTGAAAAGGCTATCTTAAGTAACACCAATCTTAATATCACTGTCAATCTTTCTCTGAAAGCCTTTTCCTGCAGTTTTGTTTGTTTCCCTTTTCTTAGATGTTTGGTGTAGTCCACATGGAGTGGCTACAGTTCAGAACAACCTGAATTTCTGCAGATAGCAGAAGCATGAAAAACTTAGATACAATGTGCCATGAAACTCAACTCTTCCACAGCTTCCTCTTCATTCTCCTCGTTTGCCAACCAAAAAAGGATATTTCCACTCCACTTTGTTTGGGTCTTTGCTTCATGTTTGGATGGAAAGATAATAGCTCCACCAACGTCTCTGGTGTCTCCTCGGACACTCAGACTGTAAACTGGGTCATAAGTTGGGGTTTAGATTCTATACTTACCTCATAAAATATAATCTCAAAATACAAAAATTTTCTTTCCCAGACATACGTTATAAAGACTCCTCCAACAGACAGACTGCAAAGTGGAAGAAGCACAAACCTAGCTTCAGAGCAGAGCACAAGGAAAAAGCAAAAAGTGCTTCTCCAACTGGATAGTCATTCAGACAGCTCTGAGCACACGGACCTTCTGGTAAGAGTCAGAGATCAAATCAGGTGCTGAACAGTTCTTTGTGCTCATTGCCGTGTCTAAGAATGAAGATAAAGAGTTTAGGCTTCCACATTCAGGCCAATATTTATATGTATATTCTTACTTAATTGGTTCTTTCTGGAACTGTAGTTGTATGTACATCATTTACATTCTTTTTATTGAACTGTTATGCTTTGTAATGACATCATAACTTTTTTTCATAGTTTAATATCTTTGGGGGGAAAGAGAAAGTATTTTTTTAATACAGTGTGACTAAGTAACTTTTAAATTTATTAGAGCATATTCTCGGTAGAAGAAATGTTTAAAAAATTATACAAAGATTATCCACAAGCTTCACAATTACATCCCACAGCACCTAAAAAGGTATGTTAGCCTTTCATAAGATTAAACCAAGCAGCTAAGCAGATTGTTGACAGAAACTAATGCATAGCTTTATTTTCCTTGCTAGACACCAGCTCCATCCACTGTGAAATCTCCAGGCTCTGCACTGAAACTGAAAACCATGAGGAGAATGCGTGATGCAGGGTGGACTATGGTTTCCAAAATGGACAGGAAAAGAAAAATGAAAGAAGTTGTAAAGTTCTTTGCTTAAAATGCAAAAAATACCCAATGCACTGGCATTGCTTACTGGTGCCACCACAGGGTTGTTATTCTCTCAGTGATACTATGTTGCATTTTCCTGTCATACTCAGTGTGTTTAAAATTATGTTCATTTTGTTTACACATATAAACTTTATAGATCTATAACTACATCCCCCTACACAGCATTTTCCATCTTTCCTCCCTTGTGCTGCAAAATGTTGGGACACAAATTAGCAAATCTTAAATTTTGAAATAAATATAGCTACATGGAAAGTTGTTTCAGAGCTGTTTCTGGCATTAGAAATTCTGCTCTTTTAAATTTACTCTGTTTTTCTTAACACATAATACTTAGTGAAAGAAATGTAGCTGTTAAATGTATGCACTTTTACCTTGAAGTCCTCTTGCTTTTTCCAGCATTTTAATAGCTGTTAGACCTGTTGTTTTTGTTTTGTTTTCAGTATGTTAAAACAGTTTTGAAACTTTTAAAATTGAAGTTTCAATAGAATTACTTGTATTTAAAAAGATTTCAGCTTCATAAGGAATAAAATAAGCACGTTATAAAATTTTGAAAACAATGTTAAGATGCCATTAAATTGTTTATCTGAAATATGAAGTGTGGGACTGAATGTTGTTGATTTAAATATTTTAACACAGACGGAAATCACCAGCCAGCCTTCCTAGGGACCAGCAGCTTCTGCCCCAGAAGTGTAAGGATAGATCAGGACATCTGTTTCTGTATTAATCCTTGATTAATCTTGACTTCACAACAATGACAAACCCTACTTCAGAGCCTAAAGATAACAAGAAAATAAAATGAAAAATCAAAAATCTCAGATTCATCTGAAGTAGGGAGCAAAATATATTTGTTGCCTATTTTTTTTTTTTTACTTTTTTTTCCTTTTTCTTTTTTTTTTTTTTCTTTCTTTTTCTTTTTTTTTCTTTATTTTTATGGGAGAGAGATTAGGAGAAAAAAAGCAAAGCAGGCTCAAGCTTAAAACTGAACAAAGTTTTATTAACACACACTAAAAGAATGGAGGGAAAAAAAAAAAAAAAAAAAAAAAAAAAAAAAAATGTTGGGAAAAAGAAAACCCAAACCATGACAGACAGAAACTTCAAAACATTCTTCCCGCCACCGACAAACTATTAACTTTCTTGCAAAAGAACATAGAAAGACACAACTGGTGATTTTCAGTCAGTTTCACTGTTTAAACATAATCTTTCATTACTGTAGGAGAAGAGTCTCTCTAGAGCCTCATGGAGACACTTGCCACAAAACAAAATAGTCCAGTGGCTCTGAATGTCACATATCTTTAATTGCCTGGAGTTTTTGCAGACTGCTGCTCTGTCCATTAGCAGCCTTTTTTTTAGCTACTTATGGGCCTCTCTGTATCGGGGGTACTGTTTACGAATGCTTCTTCTAGTCTAAAATCATCTTCGTCTCAAAGGCTGAGATCGCCTTTTAACCCAGGGGTGAGGGCTTTAAAGTCCTCAATTAAATCTTAATCACATCAGTCCTCAGTTTTGATTAGAATCAGCATTTTCCCCAACACTAAGACGCTACAAAGAACAGTACATTTCTCCATAGTTTATCCTAGAGAAGTCTGGTTAAAAAATGTCCATTTCTTCAATCCTATTCCAACAATATTATCAGTTCTTTCACTTCTAATCCACTAACTTACTGTGGTGTCTGGTCTATGTACCCTCTGGTTTCTTCTCTCAGAGAACGGTTGTGCTTTAGAAGCTCCAGGTTGCTAGGAAAGGTTTAAATCCACCCAGGCCTGCAGCGGCCACGTGCTCTCTGCTCCGGGCTGCAGGGCTGCAAACAAAAACACAAACCTGTGCCGATCGGAGAAACCGGTGGACGTTCTCTCTTCCACCCCTCGGTCTCGTCCAGGACAGCCCAGCTCAGAGCTGCCACAAGCTGTAAGCACGTGGCATTGCTGAGCTGTTCTCTTTTCCTCTCCCACCGGCAGCCAAGAGAAAAGGGCTCAACCCCTGCGGGCAGCAGCTCCTGGAGGCCTGGTCAGGCCCGGCCTGGCCGCCCAGAGGGCAGCGGGGCCTGACCTGGGCCTCCCCTGCCGCCCTCGATGTTACCTCATGGTTATCTTAGAAGAAAGAGAGATCTGCTGGAGATGGGGGTTTTAAATGTGTGTTTCCAAAGTCTCGTTTGGCATCTGCATTAGTTAAACTAGCTGCCAATATCTTGGCTAGGTTTTTGATAGCTGTCCTCACCCCCTCAAATCAACTCTAAGGTCCTGGCATGGAAGAACACTCCACATTTCTCTATAACTAGAAACAAAACTGTGCCAACCCATGTTAATGTTACTCCTCATGTTTCTTCTCGTGTTTTGTGTCCTGTTTTCTGCCACTTTTCCCATCAAACTTCCCACCCGTTTTTCCTCATCTTTTCTGTCTTTTTCTGCCCTCTGGTTTCCCATGCTTTTCCCATCAGGATTCTCACAATATTCCCCTCACAATTGCTTCCTGTTTCTCTCTCTTTACCATTAAAGTTTCTCACTCTCTTCCCCTCACTTTTCCCTCCATTTTTTCCCCTATGTTTTTCACCCTTTTCTGCAATTGTTTCTTAGAATTTTCCCATCGTATTTCCTGCAATCCCCCTACTCTCACCCTCCTCTCCTGTTTTCACTCAAATCTTTCACCATTTTCCCCTCTGTTTCTTCACCTTTTCCCACTCAGGTTTCCTCCTCTTTCTATACCTCCTCTCCTTTTGACACTTCTCTCTTTTTTTCAATCCCATTTCTCTCACTTCTTACCTCACGTTTTCTGCCTTTTTTCTCCTCACATTTCTTAACCCACTGGCTCCTGTCAGTGATTGTTCCTCTTCAGTAGTTGATGGGCTTCTCTTCTTTATTTCCTACAATGCCCTATCCCAAAGAATGGGTGCCAGAGCAGCGCTCCAAGAAGCCCCTACATCTGCATCCACAGAACAGAATGTCTGGGCTCAACTTGAAGAATCTCTTGAAGAGAAACCGAAACTGTTATAAATAAATTCTATTCAAGTAATCTATGTTTTAGTTACTTAATTGTTAAGTAATTCTATTAAGATTTTTAATGCTAGTTCTGTATAAAGAATTTGCCTTATTCCTGTTTTAATACTGATTTATCACCTTATTTACTTGTTTGTTAATTAAGAATTCACCTTATTAGCTGTATCTCTGCTCCCATTCGCCAGATAGTGTCTGACTATGCAAATAAAAAGAACACTGGAATTCTGGGAACAGCCCAAGAACAAGAGACTCTGAAAAGCAGGGAACCAAAGTAAAATCCAGGACTGTAGTCACATTTTAGACTAGTGCAAGAAGTACGGGGGTCCGCCGACGCAGCTTTATTTAGTCGCTGTGACCTGAGAAGGAGTCCCCCAGCGCTGGATGACCCCTGATCAGCAAAGTGAAACGGACTCCCCGGCAAGGGGAAAAAGCCTGTGAGGGGGGGTGGGATTCCCCAGCTTTGCTGTGAAGCAAAGCTATGTGTACCTCCTCCTCCACGTTACCAAGGGAGCAAGCAAGCTCTCCCCCAAGGCCAAGCTTGATAATAAAGAAACATACAAAACAGCAAGAGTTTCTGACTCTTCTTTTTTTCTTGAACAGTTTTTGGGGACTCGTCCTGGATCTGGCCACGTCGGAAGAGGGACCGAGGACAGGACGGCCGCTCGCCCTTCGGACCTCCAGGACACCTGGCCAAGCAAGAGCAGCCTGGGACCGGCAACGAGGAGGAGCGCCGGAGGGTGAGCATTCCGGCGGCGGGAAAAGGAGACGTGCGAGTGGGAGTGTGAGAGAGTCGGGGGCCGGCAGCTCGGACCCCCGGAACTGAGTGCGGACCCCTGGGTATTGCGGTTTCGCAACCCCCGCGAGGGGGCCGGTCAGGAAAAGGGGGAAGCGAGAGAAACTAGTGAGTGAGGCGTCTCCTTAGAGGCAAAGACCCCCCCCGGCCGTGCAGGGGAAAAAGAGTGTGAGTGGCACGCATTAGGGGCAAAAAGACCCCTCCCCTTGGCGTGCAGGGGAAAACAGAGTGTGAGTGGCACACATTGAGGGCAGGTCCCCCCCCTTAAAGGCTAGAGTAGCCTAGGAGGGTTTAGAGTACCTGGAGGGGCGGGAAAACCGTACCAGGGTTGACAGGGTGTCCCCAGACACTGCGGGTGCCGAGAGCTCATGAGAGTCCCTGCTTCCCAGGACTGAGCCAGATGCACCAGAGAGGGTGTGCTGCTGCAGTCTCAGGGAGGAGGCCGTAAACCCATAGCCCGAGGACACCGGGGTGGGGAGTCAGCTTGGAGGCAAGGCAGGCATCCTGCACACACGCACTCATCCCTCTTGCCGAGGCTGCTTCACTGGGGAGAAGTAGTCAAGCCAGTCCTGGTGGAAGGCAAAGGGGTTGGGCCCTGCTCGGGTTGATCCTTGGAAACAAGGAAGGGATACCCCCCAGGTAACCTGTGCAGAGTCTTGACCTCTTACCTCCGTTTCAAAAAGTGAAGAGGGGAACGGTACTAGTGACAGGGCAGTCTAGTCCGGGGTTCGGACTGAAGGTGTCCGGCCCGGCGGGGGCTCAGGCGTGGGAATGCCCTGAGGCCCGGAAGGGGATGCCAGTACTAGGGACCCTGTTGTGCGCCGCAAAGCGTGTCCAGAGTCTCAGGGGTGAGGCAAGGCACGGGGGTACATAGGAGGTGAGGTCATTATGACTCACCTCAAGGGGTCAGAGGAGAGTCTGAGCCCCTGGTGTAAGTAAAGTGTGAGCGTCCAAGAAAGTGAGGAAGGTTGGAGAAAGTGAGTAGAAAGAGAGAGTTTGTTCCCTAAATGGAAACAAAAATGTAGGAAAAGTAGAAAAGCATAAAGTTTAGGAGTTTTATGTTGAAGTGTTCAAGAATTAAGTCAGGAGATTTGAAGTAAAGGGAGAAAAGCTGAAGAATTTTTTTGCTTGAAAAAACCTGTGTTGCCAGTCAGTAGAAGGCACCTTTGAAATTTTTTTTTTCAGTTTAAAGAAAATGGGACAATGTACTAGTAAGAAAAAGAAATCCCAAAAGGAAAATAACAGAGTGAAGAGTATTCCACCTGGTAGTCCCTTAGAACAACTTTTAGCTAAATAGGATTCTTTAGAGGCCACAAAAGGACTAGATCAGGTTAAAATGGTGTTTTATTGCACAGAAGTCTGGCCAAAATTAAAATTACCAGGAGAGTGGCCGTGGTTTGGAACACATGATGAGTGGATGTGCTATCAGTTAAACCAGTACCTAAGAACTCAGGAAGATCCAGACGTAAACCAGTTAGCCTATGCTGCTTGTTGGCAAAAGAGAGCCACGAGTAAAGAGAATATAAAAGTCTGCAAATTAAAAGAAAAAGAAAAGGGTGAAAGAAAGGAAGAGAAAGAAGAACGAAAAGAAATTAATCAAAGATGAGACCCTCTAGACCATTTGCCCCCTCCAATTTACCCAGAAGCGCCCCAAGTCCCTCAAAATCCTGTCCCAGTTCCCCAATTAACTTCCCCGAGTCAAACTCCAACTCCTTCAGAGCCCTCTCCTCCTCTTCCCCCAGTGGTTCCATCATCACCCCTCCTTAATACTTCTCCTCCCCAGTCCTTAATACCTTCTCCCCCTTCTCTCCCAACAGCCCCTTTGCCACCTCCTTCCAATAGTCAAAGTTCTTTAGCCCCAGCTATAACCCCTTCAGTTTCCCAAAACACAACCTCTTCCCTAGCCCCCCTTCCTCCCACAATACCATCCTCTGTTTCTCCTCCTACAGATTGTACTACCTCCCCCTCACCTACAGTAATTCCCCTGCCACCCCCTAACTGGGAGTTAACCAAAACCCCTACAGATTCCCATGAGTCATCCCGTTCTTTTGGAAATCCCCAGGAATTCCTAACTCAGCCAGTGTTATCAGTTAATAATGTAAGTGAAGGACCCTATTGTAACACCAGGTCAAAAGCCTTGAAGCCAGAAAGCCTTTTTCCCCTCAGGGAAGTGCCTATGGGAGGAGTGATTGGAGGAGTAGTATTTGTAAATGCCCCATTAACAGCCTCTGAGGTAAGAGGATTTAAGAAAGAGCTAGGAAATTTAGTTGAAGATCCCATAGGTATTGACACACAGGTAGACCAATTCCTTGGACCCAATGTTTATACATGGGGAGAGTTGAATTCTATATTAAACATCTTGTTCTCCCCTGAGGAAATACAAATGATTAGAACAGCAAGTATCAGAATCTGGGAAAGGGAAAATAGGTTGGGGCCACCTGGAGATCGTAAATTACCGATAGCTGACCCAGGGTGGGACCCAAATCAAGAAGAAGAAAGACAAAATATGAGAGACTCTAGGTCCTTGATAGTAAGAGGTATAAGAGAATCTGTCCCCAGAGGGAATAATACTAAATTAGCTTTTGATGGGTCCCAAGAAAAAGATGAGACTCCTGCCACTTGGCTAAATCGATTAAAAAGAAATTTTCAATTATATTCAAGCATAGACCCTGATAGTCCTCAGGAACAAGTAATTCTAAAAGTGCAGTTTGTAACAAAGTCCTGGCCAGATATATGGAGAAAATTAAAAAAAATTGAAGATTGGCAGGAGAAAAGTATTAATGAATTATTTAAAGAAGCCTTAAGAGTTTACCTGAGGAGAGAAGAAGAAAAAGCTAGAGCCAAGGCTCGCATTATGGTAGCTGTAGCAAGAGAAAGTACTGGAGTAGCAGAAAACCAGAGAAACTCCTCCTTGAAATCCAGTGAGGGAGGACCAAGACCCTCATTTAAAGAACCAAAGTCACCCATAGTACCACCGTGGGTAAATTTGAAAAGAAGTAACCCAGGAGAGAATAGAACTTGTTATTACTGTGGTGAAATAGGGCATTTAAAAAGGGACTGTAAGAAATTATCACTTGATGAAGCTATTGCAAGGGAGCAAGATGCCCTGGAGAAGGTGCTGAAAGGGGAGGATTAGGGGTGTCAGAGGCTCTATAAAATAGGGGACCCAATGGAACAACAAGATGAGCCTCTAGTAAACTTTGATGTGGGGCCCCAAAGTGAAGAATATGAATTCTTAGTAGACACAGGAGCTGATAGATCGAGTTTAAGGAAATTAGCAACAGGGGTAACAATCGGGACAAAAACTTGTGAAGTGTTAGGGGCTGAAGGGAGGCCCTTTCAAGCATAAATAATTGAAGGAGTAGAGATAAAAGGGAACTCAAAGCACTGTGTAGATGATTTTCTTTATTTATCACATACAGAAACCAATTTACTAGGCAGAGATTTACAAATGCAGCTCAGGGTAGGAGTTATCCCAAAAAATGGAAAAATGGTTGTGCATATCATGAAACTGACACAAGGGGATATACAAGAGATAAATCCAGAAGTGTGGGCTACGGAAGGAAAATATGGGTGTGTAGATATCCCTCCCATTAAGATAGAAATGCAAAAAGATACCCCTGCCATCAGAGTTAAGCAATACCCAATGTCACCAGAAGGCAAGAAAGGGCTAGCTTCAGTAATTGAGCATCTTTTAAAAGAAAATATTCTAGAACCCTGTATGTCCCCTCATAACACCCCTCTATTGGCCATAAAGAAAGATGAGGGAAAGTTTAGATTAGTCCAGGATTTGAGAGAAATAAATAAAAGAACTATTGCTCGACACCCAGTAGTACCTAACCCCTATACCTTGCTGAGTAAAATTCCAAGAGAGCATACCTGGTTCACAGTGATAGACTTAAAGGATGCTTTTTGGGCATGTCCCCTAGCAGAAGAGTGTAGGGATTGGTTCACCTTTGAATGGGAACATCCAGACAGGGGAAGAAAACAACAGCTAAGGTGGATCCGGTTACCGCAGGGATATATGGAATCGCCAAATATCTTTGGACAGGCCCTAGGGACATTATTAGAACAGTTTAGTCCCAAAGAAGGAGTTCAAATTTTGCAATACGTGGATGATTTATTAATATCAGGGGAGACAGAGAAAGACATTGGAAATGTAAGTATACAACTTCTAAACTTTCTTGGAGAAAAGGGGTTAAAAGTATCTCAAAATAAACTACAGTTTATAGAAACTGAAGTCACTTATTTAGGACACATAATCGGAAAGGGGAGTAAAAGGTTAAGCCCTGCAAGAATTTCAGGAATAGTATCTATATCACCTCCAAAAACTAAGAGAGACATAAGGAAACTTCTAGGCCTGTTCGGATACTGCAAGCACTGGATAGATAAGTACACTCAAGGGGTCAAATTTCTTTATGATAAATTAATAGACCAGGAACCAATGAATTGGACAGAGAGTGACGAGAGGCAGCTGCAGGATCTAAAAGAGAAATTATCCTCAGCACCAGTTTTAAGCTTACCAGATCTTAAAAATAAGTTTGATTTGTTTGTAAACACTGAGGAAGGGAGAGCATATGGAGTTTTAACCCAAGAATGGGGAGGATACTGAAAACCTGTAGCATTTTTATCAAAACTGTTAGATCCGGTTGCTAGGGGATGGCCGGCTTGTCTCCAAGCAGTTGAAGCTGCAGCTATTTTGATAGAAGAAGCTTAAAATTAACATTACAGGGAAAGATAAAGATACATACTCCACATGATTTGAAAACAATTTTAAGTCAAAGAGCTCAAAAGTGGCTCACCGATTCTAGAATCCTAAAATATGAAATTATACTAATAAATACAGATAACCTAGAACTAACAACATCAAAAAGCTTAAATCCAGGCCAATTTCTCTCTGGCGAGCCCACTGAAGAGATAGAACACTATTGCCTAGAACTCATTGATATGCAGACAAAAGTGAGAGAAGATTTAGAAGACACCACCCTTCTATATGGGAGAGTGTTGTTCACAGATGGGTCATCCCGAGTGGTGGAAGGGAAAAGAACATCCAGATACTCTGTGATTGAGGGAGAGAAAATAGAAGGCTTAGAAAAGGGAAAGTTACCAAGTAATTGGTCAGCGCAGTGCTGTGAAATACATGCACTAAAGAGAGGGCTAGACTTACTTAAAGATGACCGAGGGACCATTTACACAGACTCTAGATATGCCTTTGGTATCGTGCATACGTTTGGGAAAATTTGGGAAGGACGGGGATATTTAAATTCAAAACGGAAAAACTTAATACACACAGAATTAATAAAGTCTGTGTTAAAATCTTTACAAAAACCAGTAGAAATTGCAGTAGTCCACATAAAAGGACATCAAAAGGGAGATATGCCCAAGATAAGGGGAAACCAGTTAGCTGATAAAAAAGCCAGAGATGAAGCTTTAGAACCAGGAGAACCAGTAAAAATCCTCAAATTGGAGAAAATACCAAGAAAATAAGAAGAAAGGAAAGAGCAGGTGTTTAGTAAAAAAGAGCAGAAAGCAATAAAAGAATTAGGATTACACCAGGGGGAACATGGAGAATGGTTAACAGCTGATGGAAATTCTTAAATAACGCCCTAGCCCAAAAAAAATACTTACAGAAATACATAATTTAACCCACTGGGGAACCCAGGGGTTATGTGACCATTTCCTAAGGGAAAACTTATGTATTGGAGTACACGAATTAGCAAAAGCAGTTACTCAAGGATGTATATTATGTCAGAAAATAAATGTCCTGGGTTTGACTGTGTATCCCCAATCGTCTGTTGGGTGCAGGGGGGAGGGCAAGCGCGGTTTGTTTTTCCCCAGGAAAACTCTGCTCATCGGAGTGACCTTGAAGCGGGGGAGTTGGAACCCGGCACGGCTGAAGAAGCTCTGTTGTTTTTTTTCCCCGGCAGTTAGTTAGTGTAGTGCTAGCGTAGTTAGACGCTGTAGAATAGCTGAAGCTTTTTTTTTGGGTTTTTTTTCCTTTTCCTTTTTTCCTTTTTTTTCCCTTTTTTTCCTTTTTTTTGCTCTCTCCTCGGAACCGTTCCAACCTCTCCAGACTGAGGACCTGGGGAAGCACCGGGAGCCTCCACAGGGGACCCACCCCACCAAGACCAGCCCTGCACATCTCCTTTTCTCCCAACGCCAGTGGAGACAGAGCGGTGGAGCACCGTGACAACCTTCAAGAGGAGAGACTTTTCTTTAAGTTTGTTCTCCCTCCGTAAGCGGCACGAAGCTCTTGTCATCGGGTATTGTGCTGGGAGTGCTTTGCCTGTGTAATAAACAGGTTTTTTCCACTTCTCTCTGAGGAAGTCTTTTCCCGAACCGGTTGGGGGGAGGGAAGGGGGGGCCCCTCAAGAGCATTTCTCCCAAAATCTGCCTGAAACCACCACAACTTCTTGGCGCCCAGACGCGGGGCTCGAGAGAGAGTGGAAAAACC
>JANEHK010000534.1:0-23022 GCA_025960845.1 Tachycineta bicolor | reverse complement strand
AAAATTGAAGTTAAAACTAGCCTCAATACCAGATTTAAGCTTACCTTTACTAGAAAAACCCTTTCATCTGTATGTGCATGTAGAAAAGGGGGTAGCTCATGGAGTTTTGGTCCAGGAGTGGGCAGGAGTAAAGTGACCAGTAGCTTATTTATCAAAGATGTTGGACCCAGTGGGCCACGGCTGGCCAGTATGTATTCAAGCTATAGCTGCTACTAAAATCCTGGTAGAAGAAAGTCGTAAACTTACTTTTGGAGGTCAACTAATTGTGTGCACACCTCATGCGGTTTGAAATGTGTTAAATCAGAAAGCTGAAAAATGGTTAACAGACTCTAGAATGTTAAAATATGAAGCAATCTTGATAGATAGTGATGATCTGACATTAGAAACAAACAGGAGTTTAAATCCAGCTCAGTTCTTATATGGAGAACCAGCAGATAACCTAATACATAACTGTTTAGAAATTCTCCAATACCAAACAAAAGTTCGAGGGGATCTTGAAGAACAAGCCCTTTCAGAAGGGGAAATAATCTATGTGGATGGTTCCTTCAGATGTCTGTCACGATCTGCTCGTACAAGCGGGGGTCGTGATGGTTCGTTTACTGATCTCAGAGTGCAAAACACAACACAGAGGGTATTTCAGCATTAAAACAAATGCACCTTTTATTGATTGACCATAGCAAATGCAATAGAGGGATTAAGAGTGAGAGAGAGAGAGAGAGAGAGAGAGAGAGAGAGAGAGAGAGAGACGGAGGAAAGGGGGAATATAGCTACCAAACGTGGAGATGGAGTCCTCGTGGTCCGGTCGACAGGTCCACCTGTCACGTTGGGGAGAATCTCTCTCCGAATTTCTGGTTAACTCAGGGGTTTTTATTATAGTCCTCAATCACGGGGGGAACAGGTAAATGTATTGAAACCCCCGAGGAGGGGGAACAGGTAGTCCATGTTCTTAGCAATAAGCGAGAGCCATTGTCTTCTTGGTCCAATGATCACGCCTCCAGGCAAATATCTCTCTTTGGTTGAGTCAGCCCCAGCCCCCTATATTGGGGTTGTCAGGGTCTGATGTCTCAGTCCTTGAGAGGGGCTTCATATAGGGGTCTCAATCTCAGTCCTTGGAAGGGGGTTTTGATCTCTGTCTGTCACGGTGGTTGCGAAGCAGAGGAAGGATTTTCCGTGGGGGACCACCAAAGTTACCCCAGAAAGTTCCCTTGGCCAAGAGGTGGGGAAATTCATAGGCTATTGTCATGAAGCAGGGACCGTGAAGCAGATGTAATCTTCAGGTACAGAACCACCATTACACTGCTCACAGCCCGTGTACCGTGGCATGGTGACACAGGAAAATGCACCTGCAGACGATTGGCAAGCATCCACCTCGAGCAGGCCAGAACTGCAGTGGGGTCCTCGGGGTCCTTATGATGATCGTGAGGTAAATGAGGGGAACTTCAGACAGACTCTTACAATGTCTACAAGGAAAAAGAATGTCAGGTTATGCAGTAGTTAATGGAAAAAACATGAAAACTATTGAAAAAGGAAAATTACCTTCAAATTGGTCAGCTCAAACTTGTGAATTATATAAAAAAGGCACTGGAATATTTAGCACACAAGAAAGGAACTATATACACTGATTCCAAGTATGGTTTTAGAGTAGTACATACTTTGAAAAGATTTGGGAAGAAAGAGGACTACTTAACTCAAGAGGAAAAGGATTAGTATATGAAGGACTCATTTTAAAGACTTTAGAGGCATTAAAACGGTCTGAAGAAATAGCTACAGTACACATTAAGAGACATCAAAGAGGAGTGACCCCAGAAATAAGAGGAAATAATTTAGCAGATCAGGAAGCTAAGGATGCAGCAGAAAATGGAGCTGAAAAAGTTTGTTAATATTAACTCCAAATGAAGAAAAAATTGAAATCTCAAAGTTTAGTGAAGCAGAGAAAAAAGAATTAAACAAGATAGGAGGAGAAAAGGCTGAATCAGGGAAATGGAAACTTCCTGATGGAAGACAATTACTTAATATAATACTGGCTAGAAAAATATTAGAAGACATGCATCAGAAAACCCACTGGGGTACTCAGGCCTTGTGTGATCATTTTTTAAAGAAGTATGGATGCATTGGGATTTTTGGAGTAGCAAAGCAAGTAACTGAAAAAATGTATAACTTGCCAAAGGATAAATAAAAAGGTAATGAGAAAAACAACATTAGGAGGTTGTGAGCTAGCTCTTCAACCATTTCAAAGTATCCAAGTAGATTTTACTGAACTTCCTCAAGTACAAAGATGGAAATATATATTAGTAATGACAGACCATCTAACTCATTGGGTAGAAGCAGCTCCCACTACCAAGGCCTCAGCCAACATGGTAAGTAAGACCCTTTTAGAACAGATTATTCCCAGCTATGGAATGGTTAATAGAATAGACTCAGACAGAGGAACGCATTTTACGTCAAAAGTGTTACAACAAATATTTCAATCTTTAGGGATAAAATGGGAGCTGCATACCCCATGGCATCCACAGAGTTCTGGTCATGTAGAAAGGATGAACCAGACTTTAAAGAGAACTTTGACCGAATTAGTAGTTGAAACCCAAATGTCATGGGTACAATGCCTACCTTTGGCCGTATTGAGGATCCGAACACAACCCAGGTCAGACCTGGGAGTGTCACCCTATGAAATGATGTTTGGGTTACCCTTTTTAACCACCCAACATGAAAATGCTACCTATGAGGCAGGGATAATGAGTGTTAAAAGATACGTTAACACCATTGCAAAAACTCTTGAAAACCTACGGTTGAAAGGAATAATCCCTCAAACCACACCTTTAGACTTTAAAATCCATAATGTTCATCCAGGGGAATGGGTGTTAGTAAAAACCTGGAAAGAACAATCTTTAACTTCTCAGTGGGAAGGTCCTTTTCAGGTATTGCTGATGACCAAGGCTGTGATCCGGACCAAGGAACGAGGGTGGATCCACGCCAGCAGAATCAAAGGACCTGTGGAAGAACCTAAAGAGGGGACGATTACAGCTAAACTGAGTGATACAAAATTGACTCTTAAACGGGGACTGGGTAGTAATGAACTGGGAAGATCCAAATGGTCCAAGAAACATACCCCGGATCACACCTAATTGGGAGATAAGGCCAAGCTTATATCAGTGGTTTCAAGTACCACCTGGACAAGCTTTGAGACGCCTCAAATACCCTCCTTGGGGAGGAATACTTCCAATCCAAACAGGAGGATTAAGACTGTTTCAGACAGGGAACTCTTCTATTCACACCTTAGCCTGTGATTTATGCAAAGAGGAAGAGGAGTTGCAACTTCCATCAGTGCCAGACCAAATACCCTGTTTGATCCACCCATATACCAGACATGCTAGCTGGGTTAAATGTAAATGTTTAGATTGTGGGAAAAATCAGCATTGTAGTTCACACAATCGACGCTCTCTTTGCAGGAAGTGTCAAGGGCCAAATCGATCTCCTATCCAGGCAGAATTCGAAGAAACTGAAATAATAACTTTGCTTTGTGGATGGGAATTATTAGTGCCTGTTGAATGGGAGATACCTGAAGAACGGTGTGAAATGACAGTTAAGGAGTGTCAAAAACTATTTGTCTGGAAATTAGCTAAGAGGAGGTAACAAGGAATCAGAGGGCAAGACCAGATTGGCCTCTGTGTTCGCCACCAAGAAGATCAAATACACCTGCTGTGGGTTGCAACCCCATAGGCATGGGAGGTGGGAGTATAAGCCATACTGGACCTCTGTTACTCCTTTTTCTGTCACTCAGTTTTTGTCTTCTCCCTTTTGGGATATTGACAAGGCCATGCTATAGGTGTTACCAAAAGCTGTACATGGAAAGACACCGATCTTCTTTTTTCATTTCTCACACTCATGTCAACAGTCAGTGTTAAAACCCCTCCAAATTAGGCAATTGCATACATAAAGGGAAGAAGTACTGGATTGCAGAGAACTTAAGAACAAGTGGTAGCAGGATGGGAAGTCAGTGCCCAAAAGAGAAGAGATGGATTTGTTTTACCTACATTACTGGGCACAAAGCACAAGATTTAGTAAAAGAGCAATGGATAAGCAAAAAGGCTAAGTCAGTACAACCACCTAAACCTGTGCCAATTTCAATCAACGATTTGTATACCAAACTTGAAGAGCAATTAGGAAAAGAAATAGATATCTCAAGGATGGGTAAAAATCAGTTTGTAGAATTAGGGGAAAGAAAAAGTAAGGAACTTAACATAACCAATTGTTGGGTCTGTGGAGGGGCTTTGATGTCAGAAGAATGGCCATGGAATGGCAGCAGCTTAGGCCCAACTGAGCTTCTAAAATGGAACCAAGCAAGTGGAGAAAACAGACCAGAAGGGTGGATTTTAAGCTCAACAGTGATAGGGGAAGAATGTTTCTAGCACAGTGGGAAAAAGGTTCCTTCATGAAGTAGGGAAAACACCCTGTAAAAGATACAAGGTGAGTAATGGAACTTCTGTATGGTGAGTCCCAGAAGCAACAACCGTGGATTAGACCCAAGAAAAAGCAAAAAAAGTGAATTGTAAGTATGATAACAAAACAAAACTTTTTCAATGTAATGATACAGGTAAAATCCTTACTATGGCATCCCAGAAATTTCCAAATTTTGGGAGAATATAGATCAACAAAAATTTAACTATTGGAAAGCTCCAGACAGCTTACTTTGGATATGTGGAAAAAGAGCATACCCAAAACTCCCCTCTCAGTGGAAAGGGAGCTGCACTCTGGGAATTATACAGCCAGGATTTTTACTTTTACCAGGACTTGATGGGGATCAATTAGGGATACCAGTTTATGAGGATCTAAAGAGAAACAAAAGAGAATTGATTGGAGGATTCCAAAAATGGGGAGATGAGGAATGACCCCCAGAACGCATATGAGAAACATATGGGCCAGCCACCTGGGCACAAGATGGAAGCTGGGGATATCAAACCCCAATTTATATGCTAAATCGTATTATAAAACTTCAAGCCACTGTAGAGATAATAACGAACAAAACTGGTCAGGCAATGGAATTAATATCAATGCAACAAACCCAAACGAGCGGCTGTGTATCAGAATAGATTGGCTTTAGACTATCTATTAGCTGAAGAAGGGGATGTTTGTGAAAAGTTCAATACATCAGATTGTTGTTTAAAAACAGATGACAATGGAGATGCCATCCTGGACATAGTCAATGATATCAGAAAAATCGCGCACGTCCAAGTTCAGTGGGAATCAATGCTAAATACTAGCTGGTGGGATAATGTGTTGGGAGTAGAATGGTGGAAAAAGTTAGGCTTCTTCCTTTTATGCACTACAGCTGGTCTAATATTTCTTCCTTGTTTGATCCCCTGTTTCATTTAGCTCATCACCAGGGTTGTACAAGGCATGCAATTAGTGAACATTGACCAAAAGTTGCCTACAACAACAACACCACAAAGGATTATGGTGTTAAAGAAACAAAAGAATATAGAAGACCCCTTCAAAAAAGCAAGATTGATTTATTTAAAAAAATGAGTGAATAATGAAGGCTAGAAAACAATGAATATTGCTCAAGTCAAATTAATTATAAAAAGAAAGAGGGAGGATTGTGAAAAGTGCATATTATATGGCTCTACACAATATATTTACTATATGCATTATGTTGTATTGATTGTCAATGTTGTATTAATATTTTGATAGTATGGTAAATGTAGTTTTGTAGTTAAAATGTAGTTTTTATAAGCCAACCACAGGAAAACGTAAATCTTTCAGAGAAAAAAGAATTTACTACTTCCTTATCAAAAGAGACCAATTTCTCCAGCCTTGCTCAGCCCGGAAGACGCCATAGAGATTAAAGGAAAAAAGTGATACTAACCAAAGACAATTCTTTGTTTGAATGGAATTCATGCATCATGTATGAAATGTATGAATATTCAACAGGCTATTGTCTTTAAGGGATAATCCTTTGTTAACGGGGGTCCTTCTTCAGAGCTTTTTTGCTTGGGGAGGCACCCAGATGTCTTTAACTTTGTTTTTATTGTCTCGTATTGTCCTCACCCTAATTGTTCAATTTTTTACTCTAATACTATTTTTATAACCATCTTATTTACTATTAAAGTTCCAAAATTTTAAAAACAAGTGATTAGCGTTTTTCAAAAGGTATGTAAGTCTTGTAGGCCTCCTCTGCCCAGAAACACATTGAACAGTGATGAAGACAGGAAATAGGAGTTCTACCAAAGGTTCATTTATCACATTTGCATTGAAAAGGTAGAAAGGTCAGAAGGAGGAAGACTTCTTTACTTCCTCCTCATTTTGGGGATCCCTCCCCAAGAAAAGGACCACCAACACATTTCAAAGAACAAACTATGCATGCTTAATAGCTTTTCAGCTAATTACCATACGAAGTGGGGAATGGGATGTACCAGGGTTATGAATATGCATTTGTGTTTTGGGTATTTAATACTTTTGTAAATAAAAGGACTCTGTGATCACCTGTAAACTGCAGTGTGAATTTGGGAGCTATCCCGCACGCTGCCTGGTGTTGCAATAAACATACACTTTCTAACTTTAAACTGTTAGAGAGGTTTTGTACGTCCCAGTTGGGTATCGATACTAGATCAGTACTCACATTTTCTTTAATAAGTCAAGATGACCTTGCTAACATAGATTCTGGACAATGACCAGGGATTGGACAATAAGGTTGCCACCTCTCCACTCCACTGGCCAGGCTAGAAGTCCATCAACTGTCCCTCATCAGAGAGGAATGTGAAAGCAACAACTTTGTTTATGTTAGAAGCATGAGAAGGCTCCACTACAGAAATGTCAACATTCACAGAAGGCTATACTCAGGGCCAACAGCCAGCCTGTTCTGATACACCACCACTCTGCTTTGGGATAATTGCTTTGCTAGTAGCTCTAGGGCTCTTGCTTTTTTATTAGTGGTTTTTTTTTTTTTTTTTTTTTTTTTTACAACTCTTTGCAATTTTATATTACAGTTCAACATATATATAGGGATTCAGTATCCCCAGCTTCCATCCTGAGCCCAGGCAGTGGGGTCTGTAGCATTCAAAAAAATTTTTTTGGGGGGCAATTCTTCATCTCTCCAAGTCTGAGTCCCTCCTGTTAGATCTCATTTCAATTTTCGGTGTATTTGCCCTTATAGTGGTTTTCCCAATATCCTGTCTTGTGGTTTTGGTAACAAAAAACCCCTGGTTGTATTATCCCAATTGTATAACTGCCTCTCCTGTCCTTAGGTAACTTACTATAGGCCCATTTCCACAAATCCAAAACATACCTTCTGGAGCGTCCCTGTCTATTGTGGTCCTTGGGAGGTTTTCCCAAAATGTCTTTAGATTTTCTACCTTCTGGACAGGATTTCCTATGCTCCTATTGCATTGAAGTAACCCTGATTCCTTTACTGTACAATTATTGTTATTAAACGAACTCCAATATTTATTAGGTGCCGCCAGCCACTACCAATTAGCTGTTGAGTTTGTGGTATATACCTTCTGGCAGGGAGTCTCTCCTACTTTGGTTTTAGAAGTATTCCTTTTTGGGGGGGGGTGGAACAAACACTTGTTCCTTACCACTGAATCTGTTAGCACCCATTCTTTAGGACTGTCTTCTGGTTTGGTAATTTTACTTCAATTCCATTTTAAAATTTGCTTAACCTCTAGCCCTGTACACCTCTATGGCTGCTGTTCTGTCATATGGGATATTTTATAAATCTTGCAATTAAAAACATTTTATTCAGCTGCTACTTGCCACATCAAGTCTAAAAATAAATTTTCGCTCAAGGTGGGAAAATTTAATTTGGACACCTTCTTTTTTAGGTTCTCACAGAAATCAGAATCCGGGTTTTCAGGCTGTGTTGTTTTCTTTATGGTTTTTATTGCCTTTTGAACTCAACTTTCTTTATACTGATCCTGTACTCCCCTGTTATCAGTATGTCCTTACATGCCTGATTTGGTGAAACAATATTCCTCTCCCCTGGGACATATATAGCTGCTAATTTTCTTCCTTTTTCTTTGTTTTGGCCTCTCTAAAATTCTTGTCCACTTTCAGTACGTTTTTGAAACTTTTCCTGGGCATAGTATTTTGCATTCACACGAGTGTTTCCTACCGTGGTGGATATAAAGCCTCATCCATATCGGATGGCTTGATAACACTGGGTGCATGACCCTGCCCAGGCCGGATTTAGACTCAAGGCAGTAATTATGAGTAGGGGTCCAATATAACGTACCCTTCCATTCCACCAACCTATTGGGTTGCCACCAACAGTTGGGGTCTGCATCTTTTTCATGGCAAGGGTAGGGGTTAATCTCATCTTGCCCCCTGATGTTGCTCTTTGTTTTTTTTTTCACCCACTGACTCTTTACTCTCTCTTAATTCTTTGTGTTTACCTGGTAGGTTGTCAAGGTCGCACTCCACTCTTTTAAGATTTGTTTTTGCTCACAAATTGTGTTTAGTCTTGTTCACCCATAGCTTCCACTATTTTTTATTATCCTGGCGTACTCAGCCTGTTGTCACTAATATTTTCAGTGCTAGATCTGTTTCCTTCTGGATCTAACTTTCACAACTCAAACAAAGGCCTCTCGGAATCCTGGCTCCTGATAAGGGGGCATACCACAACTCTCTACATTCTATGTACCTAAAACAGCCCCAGGGGTTACAGTCACAATTCAGGCTGGTACATTCTACTTCTCTTGGTCTTAGGTGGTTCTTTTCAGGATGTCTCTTCGACATTCACTTGCCCTTCTTTTCCAAGGTTATTTGTAGATCCCTGGGCTGTGAGGTGATTTTTCACTGTGGCCATTGGTGGTTCCACTGGTTCTTTGACTTCTGATGTGTGAGTCCACCCTTTCTTTGCTGTTCTCACCGCTGTGCTTGTTGTTAAGAGAGTTAAATACAGACCTTCCCATTTTGGGATTAAAGTCTCTTCTTTCCAACTTTTAATAAATACTCAGTCTCCTGGTTGTATCTTATGAATTTTAAACCCCAGTGGTCCTGTTTGGGCTAGCATTCCTTTTTCCTTTAACTTGGTCACATGCTGTCCAGTTGTTTGGATATAATTTCGAATAGATATATCTTCAATCATTATTGATGTTTGGGGTATTTCCTGAGAATATGGCATTCCATAAAGCATTTCATATGTTTAAAGCCCTGTATTTGCATTAGGAAGTGTTCTTATGTTAAGCAAGGCTAGAGGTAAGCATTTTACCCATGACATCTTAGCCTCAATCATTCATTTGCTTAATTGTTGTTTTATAGTTTGGTTCATCCTTTCCACCCTCCCAGAACTCTGAGGGTGCCAAGGAGTGTAATATTCCCAGGAAATACCCATGGCTTGTGCTAAACCCTTAGTAACACTAGAGGTAAAAGGGGGCCCTGATCAAAATCAACGGCCTGAATAACTCCAAATCGGGAATTAATCTGTTCCAATATTATTTTAACTACAAATTTAGCAGTGGTCCTTGCAGCTGGGCAAGCTTTTACCCAGTGAGTGTTAGTTGGACTACTAGCACGAAAAGATAATTCCATCTACCAACTTTCAGAAGCTCAGTATAATCTACTTGAAATCTCTTAAAGGTCGCTATGCTATTTTTCTACCCCCTGTGGCAGTTTGTCTCATTACCTTCTTGTTAACATTCTGACAGGTAAGATGCCCTTGTCTTATTTGTTTGGCTATTTTAGAAGTTCTAATACAGCCATAATACTTTAAAAAATTATCACACAAGGCCCTTGCTCCCCAGTGAGTGCATTCATGTAATTGGTTTAAAATCCTTCCTGCACAGGCCTTGGGCAAAATTTCTCTTCCGTCCAAGAGTACCCATTTCCCCCTGTTCTTTCTTAGCCTCTAATTTTTTTAATAGGTTCTTCCTCCTGAGAGCTATAAACTTTTGGCAGCTCTTCCCAAAATTTTTGTTATGGTATTTAACTGAATTGGTGGGGGGTTGTTTGTTAGGTTGGTTTTTGGCTTTGTTTGTTTGGCTGGTTGTTGTTTTTGTATTTGTTTTTAATTTAAAAGCTGGGTTTTTCACAGCCCAGTCAGCTGTGTTATTTCCCCTTGCTAAGTAGCTCATTCCCCTCTAATGGCCTTTTACATATATTACAGCTGTCTCTTGTGGTCTCTTTAGTGCTTCAAGCATTTTGAGCATTTTGAGGTTGATTCTTAATGAATCAACCTTTTCCCATGGCTGTTGATCAAACCTTTTTCTTTCCAAATCTTCCCAAAGGTATGTACAATCCCAAAAGCATATTTTGAATCAGTAAAAAGAGTCTCCACTTGTCTTTTCGGAGTTCTAAAGCCCAGTACAAAGCATATACTCACAAGCCTGAGATGACCAGCTGGAACTTAATCTTCTCGTCTCTATCGCTAGCATATTTTTTTCCATAAACAACTGTACACCCTGATCTTCACTTCCCTTCCCTTCTAACACCCTCGATGAACCATCTGAAATATTTCTCTCCTTCAAATAATTCCATCTCACTTAGATCATGTCTTATTTTAGTTTGTCATTCAATTAACTCCACACAGTCATAAAGTCAGTTGGCTTCTCATATAAAAATTGAGCAGGATTCTGGGCAGGAGTAACCTTAAGCTCCAGTTGGGGGGACTGTATCACGATAGCTTCATATTTTAAAATCCAGATGTTAGAAAGCCACTTTTCTGCTTTCTGATATAAGGTGACTGTCACGATGCATGATGTCGTACAAATGGGGGTTCTGATGGTTCGTCTACCGATCTCAGTGCAGGGAGAGGAACGGAAGCTTGCCCAATTATTCTTCATTGAAATTGCAAGTTTACATTTTCTTTCCTGAAAGGAAGTATTTTCTCTGAAATCTTTAAAGTAGGAAACAAAGTCTAACTCAGGAAAGGAGATATGATGACAAACAGTGCGAATGAAAACTGACGAAATTTGGAACCAAAATGAGTGAGGCCACATGGACTGAGATGAAATGTGGGGCAGTGAAAAGGACCAACACTTGCCAAATACACACTAATTCAAATGCTGCAATCCATCAAGAAATGGAAAAAAAGGAAGGAGAGGAAAAGATATAGAAGATATTCAAACTTAAATTGAAAAAGGGAATATTTTGAAAGCACATAAAAAGAAAAAGTGAATGGGATGACAAGAAGTATAGGGAAAGGAAGAGAAGCTTGCCCAATTAATCTTCATTGAAATCTGGAAAACAGGGAACAATGTCTAATAAATGCTCAGGAAATGAGATATGCTGCAAAGCAGTGCAAATGAAAACTATGGGAAAATTTGGATCTGGAATAACTGAAACCAAACGGACTGAGATGAAATGAGAGGCACTGAAATGGACCAACACTTTCCAAAAGCACTCCAATTCAAATGCTGAAATTAGGCAAGAAAGGTAAATAAAAGAAAGAGAAGAAAAGAAATTGTGAAAAAAAAAGCAAGTTTAAAAGGAAAAAGGGAAAATTCTCACAACGTGAAAATTCAAAAATGGATGGGATGACAAGTAGTGCAGGGAAAGGGATGGAAGCTTGCCCAATTAATCTTCATTGAAATCGCAATATTTTGTTCGGTATCCGAGAGGAAAGTCGTCCCTTCATGAAAGGGAATGAAATCTTTAATACAGAGAACAAAGTTGAACAAACGCTCAGGAAATTATATATAATGAAACTGCAAATGAAAACTAACAAGAAAATTTGGGACCAGAGAGATTGTGACCAAATGGACTGAGATGAAATGAGGGGCACTGAAAAGGACCAACACTTGTCAATGTTACTCCAAATCAAATTCTGACATCAGGCAAGAAAACGAAATAATGGAAGGAGAAGATTAGAAACTGAAGAAATGCAAGGTTAAAATGAAAAAAAAAAAAAAAAAAAAAATTTGAAAGCACATGAGAAGCCAAAATCCAATGGGATGACAAGAAGTGCAAGGAAAAGGACAAAAGCTTCCCAAGTAACACTCATTGAAATGTTGAAATTAGAGAACAAGTTGAGCAATTGTTCAGGAATAGAAATATGATTGGAAACAGTGCAAACTACAAAAAAAAAAAAAAAAAAAAAAAAAAAAAAGAGAAAACTGGGAATGGGAGTGATTTAGACCATATGGACTGAGATGTAATGAAAGGCACTGAAAAGGACCAACACTCGCCAAATGTACACTAATTCAAATGCTGCAATCCATCAAGAAATGGAAATAAAAGAAGGAGATGAAAAGAAATCCAAGAAATGCAAGCTTAAAATGAAAAAGGGAAAAATTTGAAAGAACATGCTAATTACAAAATGAATGTGATGACAAGAAGTGCAGGGAAAGGGATGGAGGCTTACCAAATTAATCCTAATTGAAATCACAATATTTCATTCCTTTCCCAAAAGGAAAGTCATCCTTTTGGGAAAGGGAGTGAAAAATATTGAAATCTAAGAACCAATTAGAACAAATGCTCAGGAAAGAGGATATGATGAAAAAGAATGTGAATTAAATCACCAAGATAATTTGGAACTGGAGTGACTGTGGCCAAATGGACTGAGATTAAATGAGGGGCACTGAAAAGGACCAA
This sequence comes from Tachycineta bicolor, assembly GCA_025960845.1. Taxonomy (NCBI): domain Eukaryota; kingdom Metazoa; phylum Chordata; class Aves; order Passeriformes; family Hirundinidae; genus Tachycineta; species Tachycineta bicolor. Next base: position 10,494 of record JANEHK010000534.1, on the reverse strand, counting down.
CACTTGCCAAACATACTCCAATTCAAATGCTTTAATTAGGCAAGAAATGAAAATAAGAAAGGAGAGGAAAGGAAATGGAAGAAATGCAAACTTAAAACGAAAAAAAGGAAAAATTTTGAAAGCATGTGAAAATCACAATGTGGATGGTATGACAAGAAGTGCAGGGAAAGGGACAGAAGCTTGCCCAATTAATCTTCATTGAAATGGCAAGACTTAATTCCCTTCAGAAAGTCTTCCTTTCAGGAAAGGGAATGAAATCTTGAAAACAGGGAACAAAGTCTAACAAACGCTCAGGAAAGGAGATATGATGAGAAACAGTGCGAATGAAAACAACCGAGAATATTTGGAACCGGAATGACTGAGACCAAATGGACTGAGCTGAAATGAGGGGCACTGAAAAGGACCAACTTTTGCCAAAATACTCCAATTCAAATGCTGCAATCAGGCAAGAAATGAAAATAAAAGAAGGAACTTGTGGTTCCTTATGCGTGGTCTCCACGCACGCCCAGGCTAACTCAGGCACTGTGGTGTGGAAAGGTACGGACAGCTGGCCGTGCCAGCTAACCCGATCCTGTGGGGCCTTGGATCCCACACGACCTCGGCAGCAGGCACAGGTGGTGCAGGGCAACAACGGTGGAGACAGAAATGCGGACTCTGCTGAACGAGTCACAGGATTAATTGGAGCCCCGGCGTGGGACCTCCTGACCTCCAGGTAACTGCCTAGGCAGAACCCCCAGGCTGCTTGCCAGCAGCTTTTATCTGGGGGTGGAACCAGGAGAAGAGGCAGTGGGTGAGCAAATCAGGGATCACCAGGGAGGTGTCACACGGATGAATGGTATTTTCATAAACCAAACATAAATGACGGGGAGGGAACCCCTCTGGATCTGACCTATCACTCGATGCCCTTGGAAGAACTTTCTAGCTCCAGGGGAAGGCCCCGAGATGACAGGCAGACCCCAGAGGAGGGGGGAGTGGGGGACTGACATATAACGGTTGGAGAGGAGAAGAGCAGGGAAAGATCATTAGGGAGAACAAACCGGGATACATAGAACAAGCCATAAATTAATAGCACATACAATAAAACCAAAACCAAATCCCACACCACTACAGAGCTCCCCACCAGATCTTTTAAGGTGGTCCCGAGCTTAGACCAGGCTCCCTTGGAGAAGGAGTTCCAATTACTATAATGCATAAAAAAAAGAAGCTAGCAAAAGGAGGCATGCATAAAAGCTCCCATTGGAGTGCTGGCTAAAGGTAAAAGTCCTGTAAAACGTCTTGTGCACAAGAACCGTGTGAAGAAATGGACTGTGTAAATACCACGGGGTTGGGCAGGGGTGTGGCTGTATGTCTGTGTGTGTGCAGAATATCTAAAATGGGGGCTGGTAGCCCAGACCCCTGAGGCAAGTGTGAACCTCCCAGTACCACGTTTTTGGCTCTATGTGAGGAGACTGGCTGGGAAAGGAGGGAAGAGAAAAGAGAGAATGAGTGAGGTTCCCTGGGAGGGACTGGCAGGGAGGGTCCCACCCCAAGAACCCAGGGGAAGGTCCTTGAGGAGAAGACAGTGATCTGATAACCGGGTGAGGTGAATAAGGAGGGAGCAATTGAGTCAAGTTCCATTTTTTTTGAGAAGTAAATAGTTGGTAACTTTAGTACAAGACTAAGAGGGATTGCAAGGGGAAGTGGCTAGAAGGATGTAGTCAGGGAAGACAGATTGGGAGAAAGATTGGAATTAGGCATGAGGCAAACGGTAAAAGACAAGACAGTGCAAAAAAATAGTAAGTGAGAGGATTGAACCGCACAATGAGGGAGGGAGACCAAAATTTTCCTGGTACCAGGGATTTCTTGGTTTGTTGCCACCAAAAATGGGTCCAAACAAGAGTAATTCCTTAGACCCAGGAGCTGAATTATGAAGGAAATTCACAAGAGCCTGGTATACCTGGGAACTGTAAGGGGGGTTCTCAGAAGGGGAACATCCCTCAGGAGAGTCCACTGGGGATGATGTTAAGATACTGGGATGCATGGGAATCCTGAAGAGGAAAAAGTAAGCAGAAAATTATTAATTATTTTATGTTTGAATGGACAAAGGAAATTACCTGGAAAGACAACTTATATTGGCCAAAGTTTGGACCCTTTGAAGTTGGATTTGCCAGGCTTTGAATTTGTATGTGAATTCAAAAGAGCCTTTTATTCAGGAAGAAAGCGAATATGCTGCTCTGTGGCTTCCCAGGGGAAAGGGTGAATTTGTCGCTCAAAGGCAGGGAAGTGAGGTTTTTCCATTCTATCCTTTACAAACTAGAGGGCAAGCAGCCAACAAAGACAGACACGAGGCCTAGGATCCGCTAGGTCACCTCCCAACCCCTTATAGGCAACCTCATCAGCCCGTTCAACCCCAAGCCCCCGAGGGTCCTCCTGTAAATGCAAACACACCCCCTATTCAGGAGGAGCCAGTAGCACATAGAACTAGAGGTGGGGGACAGGGAGAAGTGATGATGGGGATTGGGGAAAAAATGGAAGATGGACTATACCCGCTTAGAAAAGTTCCAATGGCAAATCCAGAACAGAGATCTATTGGTGATGTGAGTGTTCCCCTGAACACAGGGGATGTTAGGGAGTTTAAGAAGGAGCTGGGCAGGCTGCTAGAGGATCCTCTTGGAGTGGCAGAGAGATTAGATCAGTTCTTGGGGCCGAATATATACACCTGGGTGGAACTGCAGTCTATCCTAGGAATCTTGTTTACCATGGAAGAAAGAGAAATGATTAGACATTCAGGGATGAGGGTTTGGGATAGAGAATGTCAGGGGCCAAACCAGGGGGATCAGAAATGGCCTATGCAAGATCCAGGCTGGAATAATCAGAATGAAAGACACAGGCAGAATAGGAGTGATCTCCGGTGGATGATTATCCGAGGAATCCGGGAAGCAGTGCCCAAGGGGCAGAATATAAGGAAAGCTCTAAGTGAGCACCAAGGGAAGGATGAAGCCCTGGCACACTGGTTAGAAAGACTAAGAAAAGCCTTGCAGTTATACTCAGGTGTAGACCCTAATACTGCAGCAGGACAGGTCCTTTTGGAAACACAATTTGTAGCTAAGGCCTGGGGACAGGAAGAAGCTGGAAAAAGTAGAAAATTGGCAGGATAGGGGGCTTCAGGAATTGTTAAGAGAAGCACAGAAAGTGAGAAGAGATGAGGAGAAGCAAAAGACAAAACCACCGATTGTAATGGCAGCAGTCAAGGAAACACAGACAACCATGAATACAGAGAAGGGCTCAGGAAAAAACTAACAACAGAAAAAGGCAGGTTCCACCTCTGGAGATATTAGATCCACGTGTTTTTCCTGTCACCAGAAAAGACACTTACAAACTTCTTGTCCCACCTCCAGGGGTACAGGACCCACTTGTTTTTATTGCCACAAAAAGGGACATCTACAAAAATTCTGTAGAAAGAGGCAGCAAGATGAGAAAATATTTCAAGACGCCTGGGGATGACAGAGTCTCTATTTAATGAGGACTGAACACCAAGAAGAGCCCTTGATAAAACAGAAAATAGGTCCTCAAAATGAAGAAATCACAATTTTGGTGGACACAGAAGCTACTAGGTCCACATTAAGAAAACTACCAGAAGGATGTGAGGTAAGTTGTGAACATGTCCCAGTAATTTGGCGTAAAGGAGAAATTTTTCAGGTTCCTATAATTAAAAATGTGCAACTTGAATTGCATGAAAAATTTAGATTGAATAATTTGTTATTAATACCTGAGGCTGATAATAATTTATTAGGAAGGGACTTAATAATAGCCTTGGGGATTAAAATAACCTGCTGTGAAGGAAAATTTATAATCTATTCTCTAACTGCAGAAGATAATTTTGAGATTAGCAACGCTGTGTGGTATACTGGTGAAGTAGGAAAATTAAACATTCAGCCAATTAGCGTTGAAATACAGAACCCAGAAATCCCCATTCGAGTAAAACAATATCCGATATCACTGGAAGGTCGGAAGGGATTGAAACCGGGAGTTGAGAATTGAGTACATCAGGGGGTGTTGGAGTCCTGTGTGTCACCACATAATACCCCCATTCTGCCGGTAAAGAAGCCTGATGGTAGCTACCGACTAGTGCAGGATCTCAGAGCGGTAAATCAAAGAACCATTACCCGCTTTCCAGGAGTAGCTACGCCAGATACCTCCTAATTACATTTGGTACAATGTCGTGGATTTAAAGGATGCCTTTTGAACTTGGCCTCTGGATGAGGGCAGTAGGGATTGCCTTTGAGTAGGAGGACCCAGATACAGGTAGGAGAGAGCAATTAAGGTGAACGGTGCTACCACAAGGTTTTACAGAGGCACCGAATCTTTTTGGAAAGGCGTTAGAAAATCTTTGGAAGTCCTTTGAGTTACCCAAAGGAATTAAGCTGCTACAGTATGTAGATGATTTGTTAGTAGCAAGAGAAACTGAAGAGGAAACTAGAAAGGGTACTATTAAGCTTCTAAATTTTCTGGGAGAAAACAGGCTGATGATATCAAAGTCAAAATTGCAATTTATAGTCAGAAGTGCAGTGTTTAGGTCATTGGATTAGTAAGCGAAAGAAAAAACTAGACCCTGAAAGGGTTATAGGAATATTGAAGATGGGACTCCCAAAGTCTAAAAGGAAATGAAGCAGTTTTTGAGTCGTTTGAGTTATTGTAGGCAGTAGATGGAAGGGTTTAGTAGAAAAGTAAAATTTCTAAATGAGATATTAACTGCCAATCACTTGAAATGGGATGAAAGGGATCAGGAAAATTTTGACCAAGTTGAAGAAGCCCTACTGCAAGCTCCTGTACTGAGTCTTCCCAATTTAGACAAGCCTTTTCAATTATTTGTCAATGCAATTGATCAAACAGCTTATGAAGTATTGACTCAAGGTTGGGCAGGACACCAAAAGCCAGTCAGATATTATTCCAAATTATTGGATCCAATTAGTAAGAGTTGGCCAACATGCCTGCAATCTCTGGTAGCCACTGCTGTATTAGTTAAAGAAGCCAGAATAGTAATCTTCGGGGCACCACTGGAAGTGTACACACCCCATAATATTAGGGGAATCCTTGCTAGAGAGGCCAAAACATGGTTAACTGATAGCAGAATATTAAAATATGAGCTCTCTTGATAGAATCCTCTGAAGTAGAGCTGAGAGTGACAAATATACAAATCCCCACTCAGTTCCATTACGGAGACCCAGGGGAAGAATTAATACATGATTACACGGAGGTCATAGATTTACAAATAAAAAAACCCACCCAGATTTAAGAGAACAAGAATTAAAAACAGGAGAAAAATTATTTAGAGATGTATCATCCCAAGTTGTAGATGGAAGAAGGAAATCTGGGTATGCCATAATTCATGGAGAAAAACTGGAAGTGAAAGAATCTGGTCCCCTTAGCCTGTCCTGGTCAGCACAAACCTGTGAACTCTATGCATTATTTTGTGCATTGCTGTTATTAAAGGATGGAGAAGGGACCATATACATCGACTCAAAATATGCCTTTGGGGTAGTACACGCATTTAGAAAAAATTGGAAAGAAAGGGGACTTATAAACACTCAAAGAAAAGGATTAGTGCACCAATGATTGATAATTCAGATACTTAAAGCTTTGAAGAGTCCAAAAAAAGATAGCAGTGGTTCATGTGAAAGGCCACCAGATGGGGAGAAACATTAAAACAAGAAGAAACAATTTGGCTGATGATGAAGCTAAGAAAGCTGCCCTGAGGAAAAACAGCAATGTAATTATGACTTTTCGGGAAGCAGGAACACAACATCAAACACCATACTTTATTTTAGCAGATGTAGACGCCATGAAAAACGTAGGAGCAACTCTAAAAGAGGGACAATGGATTCTCCCTGACAAAACCACAGCTCAAATGGCAGAAAAAGGCTAGACTCATGCTTCAAGGGTAAAAGGACCTATACCAAATAAAGACTGGAAAATTATTTTGACACCAGGAGACCTGAAAGTAAAATTTAAAAATACTGAAATTTGATTAAATGTTTTTTTTTTGAGGTCCAAAATACAGTTTAAAGTAAAACTGTAATTTACCCACAACAGGGCTGAAGAGAGCATTTGGTGCCCAGAGGCTATAGCTCATATGGAAAATCGGTTTTGGCTGTGGATTTCACGTAATGCCGCAATACATTTGGTGTGCCACCCACATATTGAAAGAATAACCCAGCCCCTGGATATTCAAGATATCCTTAGTACAGAAAGGTCAGAAGCTGCCATCCCGCAGGGAGAAGTTTCCATGTTTCAGCAAGGTTGCTGCAAACACGGTCATCAGTGTGAGCGGTGTAAAGCTGTGACCATGAAGTGGCTGAGACAAAGCCATTGGCACAGAACAACTGTACCTTGGGAACAAAGAGATGTACCTTTTATGATTAATTGTATATGATGTTTTAGTAGAGTAGAGCGAGACTTTAGAATGCACAAATAGGTTTTAGCACAGATCAACATTGATACTTGTATAATAGAAGATCAAGTACAAAGAGCATTTATTTATTTAGCATATCACATGGAACGATTAGTGTCTTTGAGAACACTGCAGGAACAACAAAGGATAATAAAATTACTATGTGGATATAGTACGATATCCAGAAACAACAGAAAAAGATAAATTGTCTTGCTTAACCAGTTCAGGTTATAAAACTCCATTGGTAGTTAAAGATTAAAGGTTTGTGTTTTGTAATTGCAACTAACTTCAATTTATTAGAAAAATCAGGCATTCTGGACTGGCTGTTGACGGCAACTCCACTGAGTTTGGAATCAGAAGAACACTGGTGGGAAGGGATTAGACACTTCCTTGATCAATGGGAACAGCCGGAAAAAATTGAAAATCTTTTAAGAGGCCCTCAATGACTAACACTAAGAGATTTCATTGAGGAATGACAATTCCAGAAAAGAGACTGGAAACACCTGTTACTAAAAGAGTCCAAGAACAAGTAACACACTGGGAGTGTACTAAGCATGGCTTAGAGTGTCGCCCATGGGTTTGTGTTATTTGTACGCTTTTCCTTAATTTGTGGTGGAGAGTAACAAGAGCGGAAGAGAGAGAAAGACAACTGATTTCTTTAACTTGCTTGGGTTGCGTGTGTGAACAGTTAATTTAAAAGCTTTTTCAGTGATTTATTTTAACACCTTTGAGATATGAAGATGGACCGTTTAATACAGCGGTTCAATTAATAGAAAATTTAGACCAATGACTTTTTACTATATTAGCTTTTGAGCAGGTAAGAGAGCAAACAATTTGTAGTATTATAGACCACTGTATCATAATTACCAGTTGCTGTGGAGAAGGAATTTGTGTGCCACGCTATAGACACATTTCTGATGTGAATTTGCATTGTGAATGTGCCTATTGGTGGTGATGAAGATTTTATAATTATCCCAGACATCAGAGAAAAAAAGTGACCAACAAATCAGGTTGTTAACTGAAGTAGTGAAAAAGCAAATCTTATTGTGGTTGGCACATCTCCAGAGCTTTGCTGGTTTAGACTAAAAGAAGAAGTAGCTGACTAACCCAGAGAGGGAGAGAGAGAGAGGGCAGTGCTGTGAGAACTGTGAGTAATCTTTGCCATCCTTGAAACAAACATGAGGCCAAGGGTACCAGTGAGACCAAATGCACCAGTGACTAGATCCCAGAATATAAACTTTGCTGCCAAGAATCCTGACATCTTGGCCCTTGGCTGCAACCCAAAGGGCCTTGAGGACAGTAGAAAGTCAGAAATCCTGAGGATTATTTTCACTGTGTTTGTTGTGATGCCCTTGGCAACTGGCCAAAACTATGGAGCCACTCTGGACAGAGTCCATGAGAGAAGGGAATGAGCAATGAAGGAACAAACAATAATAAAACAAGCAGCACAAGAGTGGGCAATGAGAGAACAATCTATGCAAAAACAAAGACACAATAATGTTGATCCCTGTAATAAATGCCATCACTCCATGTGGGTCAAGGACATAATGGAATTTTTTTTCATGGCACATCCACATGTTAATGATGCCTGCCATGATCACAGCAATTTTATAAAAATTTTTGTTAAAAATAGAAAAATGGATTAGGTTGGGAAAAATTTAGGATTTAATGGACCAGCTCCTTATCCTTACAGTGATAAAATTTGTCCTCAATATGAAAACTTTTCTTTGTTTTGAGAGAGATGAGAATGGGAATGATCCAAGTATAGGTATAGGAGGTACAGCACGAAGGAAAAAAAAGAAGAAAAACTAAAATAAAAAGAAACAAAAGAAATATGAAAAAACGGGCATAGGTAAAGAATTAAAGGAACTGGATAAGCTGTATGAACAATTCAAACAGCAGTATAGCAACTGGGAATTGATAACCTCAACTAAGAAAATTTTTGTAGATTTGATGCAAGAAATTGCTACAGAATCGGGATTTTCCAAATGCTGGATCTGTGGGAATGGCTGAAAGATGGCTGTGGAGAGGTGAGAGTCTAGCTCCAGGACAATTTTAAAAATGGAATCATACTCAAATTTCCAAGACATTAAAACCACCTGAAGGATGGATTTTGACTCATCAAGTAATTGGAACAGTCTGTATGACTCGAGAAGGAAGGAAATATAATGAAGTGGTAGGATATACTCCTTGTATATCTATTTTAGTAGTTAATTTGGATAAAAAAACTAAGACCTGGCGACCAAAAACTTTTACTGGGTATTGGGGAATAACAAAGGAAATGAATTGTGAGTGGAATAATCAAACTGATTTGTGCTGGCATAAAAGTCCTGGAGCTAACCCCTACCAGTATATAAAAGACCCAAAATCCTACTGGGAAAAACGAGAAAACACAGACAATAATTGGAAGCCCCTGATGGAATATATTGGATTTGTGGGCAATGAGCATAGCGTGAATTACCTCTAAAGTGGGAGGGAACCTGTACCTTAGGAGTTATACGACCCTCCTTCTTCGTCATACCAAGATCTAGGAGCAATATGCTCGGAACACCACTTGATGAGACTCTAGAAAGTAATAAAAGAGATTTAAACCTCAACTTCCCAAAGGCAGGGGGAAACCAGGAATGGGGGGAAGACGAAGGGCCTGCAGAAAGAATCATAGCGCATTATGACCCAGAAACTTGGGCTGAGGGTGGATCTTGGGGATATAGGACCCCAATTTATCTATTGAATCAATTGATAAGACTCCAGGTGGTAGTGGAGGTTGTATCCAACCATACTTGTGATGCCCTAAAGTTACTGGCCAAGCAGCATTAACAAATGCAAGCATTTGTATATCAAACCAGAATTGACCTAGATTATCTGTTGGCTGAAGAAAGGGGAGTTTGAGGAAAATTTAATGAATCTGAGGGCTGTGTGGAGAGAGATGATCATGGGGAAGACATCACAAAGCTTGCTGAAGAAATTAAAAGTGTGGCACACATACCTGTTCAAAAGTGGAATTCTATTCTAAAAACGGATTGGTGGGATAACCTCTTTGGAGGAGCCTGGTGGAAGAAGGTGGGATTTATGCTGTTGTGTTCTGGATTAGGATTGTTATTCTTACCATGCATGATTCCATGTCTTATTGGACTAATCCACCCAGTAATACAAGGAATGCAAATGACAGCAATGCCCATTGATCCAGAATTGGCAGCCAAAGGGAAACTAGATTCTTTGATGATATTAAAAACTAGACCTACTCATACTAAAGAGGAAGGAGCCAAAGAGATATTGACTGAACATAAAGAGACTACTCTAGCACAAGAGATGTCAGACAAATTTGAGAAAGAATGTGAAAAGCTTGATGCAGCATGGGAGATGTTAGAAAAATTAGAGGCTGAAATGAGAGACCGTGAAAACCTGCATTATTTGGAATATAGAAGAAATTGAGATTCAGGTTTAATTAAAAATTAAAAATGAATCAATAGGATTAAAAAGAGAAATGAGGTAAATTGTAATAAATGAAAATGATTCATGCTAATTGTAACGATATTAATATTTTAGAAATATATATTTTAGAAAATATTTGTGATAAAGTAGTAAAGGGAAAAGTAGATGTGATTGTGTTACAAAGCAGATGGGCCCCTTGGCAGATGCTACATGAGAAAAATGAGATACAGGATGCAGTTTGAGACAAGCAAGAGTTTCAAAACTGGATTGGCCAAAGGTGGGACTAGTCCAAGGTAGGGAGATGGGCCCTTGGCAGATGCTATGGGATACAGGATGTCTTAAGATAGAACTGGCCTTGAAATGGGGAAAGTTGGGACTATTCCAGGGTTGGGAGTTTGGGTGGTGGTTTGATCTATGAAATAATTACTTTTTGGCACATAATGCTTATTTATGTATAACACAAAACTTAAAGCACACACATAACCATTAAGGCTATTCCTACGATGTGAGGAAGATGATGAGCCTTCATCTGAAGAAGACCACCAAAAAGCCAAGAAGACCCCCTAACAACAAGTGGAGAATGAGCTATGTAGTATAGTGATGTAGATTTTAAGAATTGAAAATAGGAGGAG
>JANEHK010000533.1:0-16131 GCA_025960845.1 Tachycineta bicolor | reverse complement strand
AAAGGGGATCACTGGAATTCCACCACTGTGATGTCAGATAGAAGGGAACATAGGGGCTGCCACCACTGTGTTGTCATAGAGAGGGGAACACAGGGGTTGCCACCACTGTGATGTCATAGACAGAAGAACACAGGGATTCCAGCACTGTGATGTCAAAGTTAGGGGAACGCTGGTGCTACCACAACTGTGAAGTCATAGAGAGGGGAACAATGTGGCTGCCTTCACTGTGTTGTCATAGACCGGGGAACAAAGGGATTCCAGGACTGTGATGTCAGAAAGAAGGGAACAATGGGGATGCCACCACTGTGATGTCATAGAGACTGGAACACAGGGATTCCAGGACTGTGATGTCATAAAGAAGGGAAAAATGGGGCTGCCACCACTGTGTTGTCATAGAGAGGGGAACACAGGGGTTGCCACCACTGTGATGTCAGAGACAGAGGAACACAGGGATTCCACCACTGTGATGTCAAATTAAGGGAGTGGTGGTGCTACCATTACTGTGAAGTCATAGAGAGGGGAACTGTGTGGCTGCCATCACTGGGTTGTCAAAACAGGGGAAAAAAAGGATTCCAGGACTGTGATGTCAGAAAGAATGAAACAATGGGGCTGCCACCACTGTGTTGTCATAGAGAGCGGAACACAGGGGTTGCCACAACTGTGATGTCATAGATAGAGGAACAGAGGGATTCCACCACTGTGATGTCAAAGTCAGGGGAACGCTGGTGCTACCACTACTGTGAAGTCATAGAGGGGAACAATATGGCTGCCATCGCTGTCTTGTCATAGACAGGGGGACAAAGGGATTCCAGCACTGTGATGTCATAAAGAAGAGAACAATGGGGCTGCCACCACTGTGTTGTCATAGAGAGGGGACACAGGGGTTGCCACCTCTGTGATGTCATAGACAGAGGAACAGAGGGATTCCACCACTGTAATGTCAAAGTTAAGGGAAAGATGACGTTACCACTACTGTGAAGTCATAGAGAGGGGAACTGTGTGGCTGCCATCACAGGGTTGTCATAGACAGAGGAACACAGGGATTCCTGGACTGTGATATCAGAAAGTAGGGAACAACGGCGCTGCAACCACTGTGTTGTAATAGAGAGGGGAACACAGGGGTTGCCACCACTCTGATGTCATAGAGAGAGGAAGACAAGGATTCCAGGTCTGTGATATCAGAAAGGAGGGAACAATGGGGCTGCCACCACTGTGCTGTCATAGAGAGTGGAACACTGGGATTCCAGCACTGTGATGTCAGAAAGAAGGGAACAATGGGGCTGCCACCACTGTGACGTCATAGACAGAGGAAGATAGGTATTCCAGGACTGTTATGTCAGAAAGAAGGGAACAATGGTGCTGCCGCCACTGTGTTGTCATAGACCGGGGAACACAAGGGTTGTCACCACTGTGATGTCATAGACAGAGGAAGACAGGGATTCCAGGACTGTGATGTCAGAAAGAAGAGAACAATGGTGCTGCCATCACTGTGATGTCATAGACAGAGGAAGACAGGGATTCCTGGATTGTGATGTCAGAAAGAAGGGAACAATGGGGCTGCCACCACTGTGTTGTCATAGAGAGGGGAACACAGGGGTTGCCACCACTGTGGTGTCATAGACAGAGGAAGATGGGTATTCCAGGACTGTTATGTCAGAAAGAAGGGAACAACGGTGCTGGCACCACTGTGTTGTTATAGAGAGGGGAACACATGGGGTTGCCACCACTCTGATGTCATAGAGAGAGGAACACAGGGGTTCCAGGACTGTGATATCAGAAAGGAGGGAACAATGGGGCTGCCACCACTGTGATATCATAGAGAGAGGAACACTGGGATCCCACCACTGTGATGTCAGAAAGAAGGGAACAATGGGGCTGCCACCACTGTGATGTCATAGACAGAGGAAGATGGGTATTCCAGGACTGTGATGTCATAGAGAAGGGAACAGTGGTGCTGCCACCACTGTGCTGTCATAGAGAGGGGAACACAGGGGTTGACACCACTGTGATGTCATAGACAGGGGAACACAGGGATTGAACCACTGCGATGTCATAAAGTAGGGAACAATGGTGCTGCCACCACTGTGTTGTCATAGAGAGGGGAACACAGCGGTTGCCACCACTGTGATGTCCTAGACAGAGGAACACAGGGATTCCATGACAGTGATGTCTGAAAGAAGTGAACAATGGGACTGCCACCACTGTGTTGTCATAGCGAGGGGAACACAGGGGTTGCTACCACTGTGATGTCATAGAAAGAGGAACACTGGGCTTCCAGCAGTGTGATGTCCTAAAAAAGGGAACAATGGAGCTGCCACCACTGTGTTGTCATATATAGGGGAACACAGGGGTTGCCACCACTGTGATGTTGTAGACAGAGGAACACAGGGATTCCACCACTGTGATGTCAGAAAGAAGGGAACAATGTGCCTGCCACCACTGTGTTGTCATATAGAGGGGAACACAGGGGTTGCCATCAATGGGATGTCGTAGACAGAGGAAGACAGGGATTCCAGCACTGTGATGTCATAAAGAAGGGAACAATGGGGCTGCCACCACTGTGTTGTCATAGAGAGGGGAACACAGGCGTTGCCACTACTGTGATGTCATAGACAGAGAAACACAGGGATTCCAGCACTGTGAGGTCAGAAAGAAGGGAACAATGGGGCTGCCACCAGTGTGTAGTCACAGAGAGGGCAACACAGGGGTTGCCACCACTGGGATGTCGTAGACAGAGGAACACAGGAAGTCCAGGACCGTGACGTGAGAAAGAAGGGAACAATGGGGCTGCCAGCACTGTGTTGTCATAGAGAGGGGAACAGAGTGGTTGCCACCACTCTGATGTCCAAGACAGAGGAACACATGGATTCCAAAACTGTGATGTCAGAAAGAAGGGAACAATGGGGCTGCCACCACTCTGTTGTCATAGAGAGGGGAACAGAGGGGTTGCCACCACTGTGATGTCATAGACTGGGGAACACAGGGATTCCAGGAATGTTATGTCAGAAAGAATGGAAAAATGGGGCTGCCATAACAGTGTTATCATAGATTGGGGACCACAGGGGTTGCCACCGCTGTGATGTCATAGACAGAGGAAGACAGGGATTCCACCACTGTGATGTCATAGAGAAGGGAACAATGGGGCTGCCACCACTGTGTTGTCATGGAGAGGGGAACACAGGGGTTGCCACCAATGTGATGTCATAGACAGAGGAAGTCAGGGATTCCACCACTGTGATGTCAGAAAGAAGGGAACAATGCGGCTCTCACCACTGTGTTGTCATGGAGAGGGGAACACAGGGGTTGCCACCACTGGAACGTTATAGACAGAGGAACACATGTATTCCAGGACTGTGACGTAAGAAAGAAGGGAACAATGGGGCTGCAACCACTGTGTTGTCATAGAGAGGGGAACACAGGGGTTGCCACCACTTTGATGTCATAGACAGAGGAAGACAAGGATTCCACCACTGTGATGTCATAGAGAAGGGAACAATGGGGCTGCCACCACTGTGCTGTCATAGAGAGGGAAACACAAGGGTTGTCACCACTGTGATGTCATAGACAGAGGAAGACAGGGATTCCAGGACTGTGATATCAGAAAGGAGGGAACAATGGGGCTGCCACCACTGTGATGTCATAGAGAGAGGAACACAGGGATTCCACCACTGTGATGTCAGAAAGAAGGGAACAATGGGACTGCCACCACTGTGTTGTCATAGAAACGGGAACACAGAGGTTGCCACCACTGTGATGTCAGAGACAGAGGAACACAGGGATTCCACCACTGTGATGTCAAATTAAGGGAGTGGTGGTGCTACCACTACTGTGAAGTCATAGAGAGGGGAACTGTGTGGCTGCCATCACTGTGTTGTCATAGACAGAGGAACACAGGGATTCCTGGACTGTGATGTCAGAAAGAAGAGAACAATGGGGCTGCCACCACTGTGTTGTCATAGAGAGGGGAACACAGGGGCTGCCACCACTGTGATGTCATAGACAGAGGAAGATGGGTTTTCCAGGACTGTTATGTCAGAAAGAAGGGAGCAATGGTGCTGCCACCACTGTGTTGTAATAGAGAGTGGAACACAGGGGTTGCCACCACTCTGATGTCATAGAGAGAGGAACACAGGGATTCCAGGACTGTGATATGAGAAAGGAGGGAACAATGGGGCTGCCACCACTGTGATGTCATAGAGAGAGGAACACTGGGATCCCACCACTGTGATGTCAGAAAGAAGGGAACAATGGGGCTGCCACCACTGTGATGTCATAGACGGAGGAACACAGGGATTCCACCACTGTGATGTCAGAAAGAAGGGAACAATGGGGCTGCCACCACTGTGTTGGCATGGAGAGGGGAACACAGGGGTTGCCACAACTGTGTTGTCATAGAGAGTGGAACACAGGGGTTGCCACCACTGGGATGTTATAGACAGATGAACACATGTATTCCAGGACTGTGACGTGAGAAAGAAGGGAACAATGGGGCTGCCACAACTGTGTAGTCATAGAGAGGGGAACACAGGGGTTGTCACCACTGTGATGTCAGAGACAGAGGAACACAGGGATTCCACTACTGTGATGTCAAATTAAGGGAGTGGTGGTGCTACCACTACTGTGAAGTCATAGAGAGGGGAACTGTGTGGCTGCCATCACTGTGTTGTCATAGGCAGAGGAACACAGGGATTCCTGGACTGTGATGTCAGAAAGAAGGGAAGAATGGGTCTGCCACCACTGTGTTGTCATAGAGAGGGGAACACAGGGGTTGCCACCACTGTGATGTCATAGACAGTGGAAGATGGGTATTCCAGGACTGTTATGTCAAAAAGAAGGGAGCAATGGTGCTGCCACCACTGTGTTGTAATAGAGAGGGGAACACAGGGGTTGCCACCACTCTGATGTCATAGAGAGAGGAACACATGTATTCCAGGACTGTGATATCAGAAAGGAGGGAACAATGGGGCTGCCAACACTGTGATGTCATAGACGGAGGAACACAGGGATCCCACCACTGTGATGTCATAGAGAAGGGAACAATGGGGCTGCCACCACTGTGTTGTGATAGAGAGGGGACCACAGGGGTTACCAGCACTGTGATATCATAGACAGAGGAACACAGGGATTCCACCGCTATGATATCATAGAGAAGGGAGCAATGGGGCTTCCACCACTGTGTTGTCATAGAGAGGGGAACACAGGGATTCCACCACTGTGATGTCAGAAAGGAGGGAACAATGGGGCTGCCACCCCTGTGTTGTCATAGAGAGAGGAACACTGGGATTACACCACTGTGTTGTCAGAAAGAAGGGAACAATGGGGCTGCAACCACTGTGTTGTAATAGACAGGGGAACACAGGTCTTGTGACCACTGTGATGTCATAGAGAGAGGAACACAGGGAGTCCACTACTGTGAGGGAACAATGGGGCTGCCACCACTGTGTTGTCATAGAGAGGGGAACACAGGGGTTGCCACTACTGGCATGTCATTGACAGAGGAAGACAGGGATTCCAGCACTGTGATGTCATAGAGAAGGGAACAATAGGGCTGCCACCGCTGTGTTGTCATAGAGAGGGGAACACAGGGGTTGCCACCACTGTGATGTCATAGACAGAGGAAGACAGGTATTCCACCACTGTGATGTCAGAAAGAAGGGAACGATGGGGCTACCACCACTGTGTTGTCATATAGAGGGGAACACAGGGGTTGCCACCACAGTGATGTCATAGACAGAGGAACACCGGGATTCCACCAATGTAGTGTCAACGTTAAGGGAAAGATGGTGCTACCACTACAGTGAAGTCATAGAGAGTGGAACTCTGTGTTTGCCATCACTGTGTTGTCATAGACAGGAGAACACAGGGATTCCACCACTGTGATGTCATAAAGAAGGGAACAATGGGGCTGTCACCACTGTTTTGTCATAGAGAGGGGAACACAGGGGTTGCCACCACTGTGATGTCATAGACAGAGGAATACAGGGATTCCAGGACTGTGATTTTAGAAAGAAGAGAACAATGGCGCTACCACTACTGTGAAGTCATAGAGAGGGGAACACCGCGGTTGCCACCACTGTGATGTCATAGAGAGAGGAACACAGGTATTCCGGGACTGAGATGTCATAAAGAAGGGAACAATGGGGCAGCAACCACTGTGTTGTCATAGAGAGGGGAACACAGGGGTTGCCACCACTTTGATGTCATAGACTGAGGAAGACAGGGATTCCAATACTGTGATGACATAGAGAAGGGAACAATGGGGCTGCCACCACTGTGTTGTCATCGAGAAGGGAACACAGGGATTGCCACCACTGTGAGGTCATAAATAGGGGAACACTGGTATTCCAGCACTGTGATGTCACAAATAAGGGAACAATAGTGCTGCCACCACTGTGTTGTCATAGAGAGGGGAGCACAGGGGTTGCCACCACAGTGATGTCATAAAGAGACGAACACAGGGATTCCACTGTGGCAGATTAGGGACAGGCGGTCGGAAGATATCGCGTTGTACGGGCAGACAGAACCCCTCCCTCGGTGCCTAGTTGGTTAGTATCCTTGATAAGGTAAGCAACTCCTAACTTGTAACGTAAGCAGGCGGATGTGATGTAGCATACAGTGGTTTCATAACTCCATGTAACCAGTTAATAAACGCCATTAGCCGTCCACCACAATGGTGTCTGTGAGCTAGTGACCCGAACAGCCTGTGTGTGGCTGCCGTGTCGTTCCTGAACCAGGTCGCCACACCTCAGCCGGAGGTAGCAAGTGGTGCCGAAACACCCGGGAGTCGCCCGGGAGATCGGGAGTCGCCTGGACGGGTGAATGATGGCCGAGCGGCGGGCCAGCTCGGCGGGAGGGACGCTTCCGGACCCGCGCAGAGGATGGAAGCTCTCGTGAATGTCGTTTCTCAGATTCATAAGCAATGGGGTATAGATTGTAGAGCAAAAGATTTTATCCTCGCAGTTACGAGGCTTTTGCAACTTAGTATTATTGATCGTCCGGTGGATATCCTCCACCCAGATGTTTGGGATCAATGCACTAAGGCTCTTGCCGACGACACAATGTCTTCTGGCTCAGGGAAAAATCTTAAGGCTTGGGGAAGGGTCGTGGAAGCTTTACAGAAAGCTCTGCATGAGCAAGAAACTTGGAAAGCTGCCCGAAATTG
The DNA here is from genome assembly GCA_025960845.1 of Tachycineta bicolor. Taxonomy (NCBI): domain Eukaryota; kingdom Metazoa; phylum Chordata; class Aves; order Passeriformes; family Hirundinidae; genus Tachycineta; species Tachycineta bicolor. The sequence continues at coordinate 8,969 of JANEHK010000533.1, read as the reverse complement.
TTTAAAGATTTCTCCTCAATTGGGTATAGCGGCAGCAACGCAAACTTTCTCAGAGGGAACTGTTGTTGAGAATTTTCAGAGTGTTAAAGAATGTAGTCTGAAGGTCAGTGGTAGTGTTCAGAGTGTTGATGAATTTAGTTCTGCAGATTGCAGAGGCTCAGTGGAGCAAGGGCTCACTTCATGTCACAATCCGCTCGTACAAGCGGGGGTTGTGATGGTTCGTTTACTGATCTCAGAGTGCAAAACACAACACAGAGGGGATTTCAGCATTAAAACAAATGCACCTTTTATTGATTGACCATAGCAAATGCAATAGAGGGATTAAGAGTGAGAGAGAGAGAGAGAGAGAGACAGACAGACAGAGAGACAGAGGAAGGGGGAATATAGCTACCAAACGTGGAGACGGAGTCCTCGTGGTCCAGTCGATGGGTCCGCCTGTCACGTCGGGGAGGGTCTCTCCGAATTTCTGGTTAACTCAGGGGTTTTTATTATAGTCCTTAGTCACGGGGGGAACAGGTAGTCCATGTTCTTAGCAGTGAGCGAGAGCCATTGTCTTCTTGGTCCAATGATCACACCTCCAGGCAAACATCTCGCTTTGGTTGAGTCAGCCCCAGCCCCTATACTGGGGTCGTCAGGGTCTGATGTCTCAGTCCTTGAGAGGGGCTTCATACAGGGGGGTCTCAATCTCAGTCCTTGGAAGGGGGTTTTGATCTCTGTCTGTCACGGTGGTTGAGAAGCAGATGAAGGATTTTCCGTGGGGGACCACCAAAGTTTCCCCAGAAAGTTCCCTTGGCCAAGAGGTGGGGAAATTCATAGGCTATTGTCATGAAGCAGGGACCGTGAAGCAGATGTAATCTTCAGGTACAGAACTACCATTACACTGCTCACAGCCCGTGTACCGTGGCATGGTGACACAGGAAAATGCACCTGCAGATGATTGGCAAACATCCACCTCGAGCAGGCCAGAACTGCAGTGGGGTCCTCGGGGTCCTTATGACGATCGTGAGGCAAATGAGGAGAACTTCAGACAGACTCTTACATCACCCCGTGACTCACGATTGTCTTCAAGAGATCTTCTTCAGCAGGGTTCTGTAGTGGCGTTGCGAAGTCTTCAGGACTCATCAACGTTGGTAGTATATCCCAAGAAACAGAGGTAGTATGTAGAGAGGGAGAAAAAGAAGGAAAAGGAAAAGTAGAAAAGGAAAAGGTAAGAGTAATTAATTCAGATTATCAAACAAATCACAATTAATCAAAACAATAAACAATCAGTATTAATTAAAATAATTCTTTCATAACAAATCACAAAAAAAATCAAAAGTAATTTTCACAAGATTACAAAAGGAAATAATTTCAAAATATACATTCAAATTTTATAATCGCCTTGTGTCAATAGTCTTGGGGATGTCCATAGGGGAGAGAATATCTGCCAGGTTATGAGCATTAATTATGGACGTCAACCGTGTTAACCGTTTCATCATTCTCCAATTCATAATGAATAAGATTGCTGAAAAAAGAAAACCATAAAACTAAAATCAAAAGGACAATTATAGGATGACACAATTTGTTCAGGGCACTTGTAGCAGTAGGTGACCACCCAAAAAGAGTATCCCACCATTTGTGCTCGACATCTTTTCTTACCCTTTCTATAACACGATGTATTTCTTTCACATTATGATGAACAGTTATCAGGGTTTTCTGCCCATTTTTCTTAATTTTTTCCAAAATTTCTATTAAGTCCTGGTGAAGCAACAATTGCTTTACCAGAGTTAGGTTCATTCCAATGGGAGTAGGTGATAGTTTGTGAATCAATGTATAATTCGATTGCAAAAGGTAGTGAGTAGTAACTGGAGCTTTATACGAAAAATCACATCCTGTAATTCTAGTAAAATTGCAAGCACAGAAGTTTGAATGATTCTTAGTGTATACTATTATGTTTTCTACAAATACCATACTACAAATAGTTCTAAAGCATGCACAGCCATTGCCTATGTATATAAGGACTGTTCCAGGGGTCTCATTAGGATGAATTTCAAAATGACAGATATTTTGTTCAGTATCCAGACAAACATCTTGGGCTGTAATTGCATTGCTTTCACAGATAAACCCTTGTTGTTCTCGGACAATACAGGATTCTAAGTTAACAGTTTGCCATTTCTCGCCAATTTGACGGGCCCATTCCCTATGCTCAGAAGGATAGAGAATAGCTCCATCATAATTCAATCCTAATGCAATAATAGGGAATATCAAATGTACTGAAGCATTTCGTATGGTTAACACAAAAGCTATAGCCGTGTTTGTAATGGGGTTGTAAGTAAAATTTACTAAGTTCCACCAGGATTGGAATTCTCTTTCAAAGTCAGTGGCATTATCCCAAATTATTTTCCGAATTTCAGTAGGGAAAGTGCCTTCTTCACCCTCTCTTATAATGGAGGCGGCAACTGACTGCATCCACAATTGAGCTTGGATACAGCTGAGGGCCAAAGAAACATTGTTTTGTGTAGCATTGAGTGCATCAATTATCAATTTATGATCTTTTACATTTACCTTTTCCCAATTTGGTAATATGTTTGATAACAACCACTGATGAGTTCCCAAAGCCGATAAGGATGAGTGTAGTGGTTGCTGTAATTTAGTCAAATCTCTAGTTGTGGCAGCCAATTTATTCATTAATACTTCTGAATCAATACTATTTAGAATTCCCAATCCTGTTCCCACAACACCAGTTATATCTCTAATTGTCCGCCTTTTAAAAGAGTTCCGCTTTCGCAACCAAGTTGTCCATCCTTCAAAGGAGGTTTGCAGGAAGGGTGAACAAGCTGGCTGAATTTCTGAGACATTATTTTGCATGAGTAGTTTGACTTGCTTAAGAGACCATACTGGATTGAAGAGTATTTGTTGTTGTCCAGTCTTCCTAATTATATATGGTCCAATTTCAGAAATTCTTGGGTTAAGTGTAACTGGCGGTTGAGTTGGAGTAGTATGAGTTGTAGTAAATTGGGCTATAGCATTTATTTTAAACTTAAAAGAAAGCCCTTCAGTATTTTTGGCCCAAAGACAAACTACTTCCACTGTTTGTGCTAATGTGAAATTGTACCAACAGTCCTGTATGCTCGGGTGTGTGCAGACTTCTTCATGCTTATATATTTGTTTTGTCAAAACACTGATGGAAGTTGCCTTACTATAGGTGGTTCCATTAACCACCATTCGACATCCTACACTAATTTTTTCTCCCACTATTCCCTGAAGCTGCCATATTTTTTGTTTTTCCCATTCCTGTCTGGTATATATTTGATTTTCATGCATAACCATAGTGGACAGGTTTAAGTCTTTTACATTCCCCATGGATCCGGTAAAATGAACAAAAGCTTGGGACCAAGGCCATTCAGAATCATGTTGGGAAATGGGATCTTTCACCCGTTGGGGGGTGACTATTGTACTCTGTGTGGATTTTGTTATGGGGTTTAACTTAAATTTATAAACTAAACCTTTGAAGCCTGATGGATTCGTTGAGTTATTTTGCCAAAGACATGTTACGTAAGTTGGCTTAACTAAGACAAAGCTGTACCAGCAATCAGTCAGTTCATTATTACAATCCTTTGTAATTGCCATATTATTGGTGTTGGGACTTGAAGCGTAATTACCCACATATTCTTGATGGCAGCACAGGGTAAGGGGACTTTGTTTAGTGCAGTTCCACCTTTTAGTAGGGCATAATTCTGCTGTAGGGATATACAAGTAATTTTCCCCATCTGGTTCTAAAAAATTCCCAGCAATTGTAATGGAAGAGGCTTTCTCATGGTGATGTCCTTCCACTTTTCTGCATGCTATCATAATTACTTCACCCACTGTTCCAGTTAGGGTTTTAATCCACTCCTTCGGATCCCATCCCCACTCATTTAGATGGTATGCCTTAGAGCCATGCTGTACCACAGTTGCTAGGTTCGGCTGGCGACCCTTGGGATAAGATCCTAAAACATTAGTGTACTTGATGATAGCTTCAGACCACGGCCACTCTGAAGAATCCTGGCTGTGGTATTGTGGTAGAATGCAGAAGAATATCACCAGTTTTATCATGGTTCAGATTATCCTCATGTCCCTCGGGGTTCTTCTGTAAAAAGCAGACAACACAAAAAAAAAAATTCTGCCACTAGGAGGCAGAGACAATGGTTAGAATGATGGAATTATCCAGCGTGTATTTATCCGATGCTCTTTCCCTAGGGCATCAGAGGCTACCCATGCAAAATTATTTAGAGGGGTTTTTAGTATTAGGGGTACTTCCCCTACAGTAGGGAGATCCACCAAAACAGGTTGTCCAGGGTAATGTACAGGATTCTTAGAATCTTCAGGTCCCCCTGGCGATGGGATTATGCTTGGAGCTGTTGGGCAAAAGGCAGTAATTTTGGGACAGCCATTTGTTCCCCATCTGCTATTTACTCCTTTAACTGCCTCCCACAGCCGAACATCCCAATTTCCCTCCTGTGGTTTCAAAAGTCGTTTCAGGAGGCCATTTGTTCTTTCTACGATCCCATTAGCTTGAGGGTAGTAAGGGGTGTGGAAAACCCATTTAATTCCTTCACTTTTTGCCCAATCCTGTACAACTTTAGCAGTGAAGTGGGATCCGTTATCAGATTGAATTTCCTGAGGTTTCGGGAAGGTTCCAAACCACTCTTGCAATGCTCTAACAGTATTGTCTCCTGTAGCTCTTTGAAAAGCATTTGCCTGGACTAACCCAGATATAATCTCTACTCCTACCAATACAAAGTGTTTACCTCCTGACTTCTTGAAGGGGCCGATATAATCTACCTGCCACGTGTCCCACAAGCCTTTGCCTTCTCTTAAATGCAGAGGGTCATCTTCCAAAGGGTGTCTTTCCAGTCTTTTACGACATTGTTCGCAGGCAGATATACATGTTTTACACATTTCCCTAGTGACAGGCCAACCCCGAGCATGAGCTTCCTTGTACAGATCTTTGGCACCTGTGTGCTGTCTTTTTACATGCAGCCATTCTAATAATTGATCCCAGTCTTCTATGATTTGTTCCTTCTTTAGAGGACTGAGTTTTGCTAATTCATCAGCTTTATTATTCCATTCTCCTGCTGGATTTCCATCCGATTGGTGAGAAGCTACCCATCCAATGGCAAAATTTCCTTGGCTTGCAATATTAAGAATTTCCTGCCATTTTTCCTTCTGCCAGACTGGAATTCTATTAACTTCCCAATCATTTTGTTGCCAAAATGGAAGCCACTCAGTGCATCCTTTATAAACGGCATAGGAGTCAGTGTAAATGCAGACAAAAGAGGTATTTTGTATCTCATGCTGGAAAACACTCCAAACAGCGATCAGTTCCCCAACCTGGGCACTGCCTTCTCCTTCAGTAATAATTCGTTCCCCAGAGGAAATGTGGAGGGCTGCTGCCCTGTATCTCCACACCTTTCCCTCCCGCCTAGCAGAGGCATCAGTGAACCAAGAATTTGTTGATTGTTCAGGGGAGAAAGGAGGGGCTACTTTAATCACAGAGGCAGGTTTCTCTTGGGTGTTGTCCAAGCTCTCAGTTTCTTGGATTGCTAAGTTTTTTACAGCTCCTTCTGTTACTGAGAAAGTGTTACAGTAGTATTCAATCTGAGCATACCACTTTCTAACTGAGGCCCTCTGGGCAACTCCCTCAGGTGGGGGGGTCCCAGTCGTGATGGCTTTGATTACTTTAAAAGGACCTCTCAAAACAATCGGTTGTTGTCGAGTAATTTTTTCCACCTCTATGAGGGCTAAGCTAACCACAAACAGCCCCTTTTCCCAGATAGTGTATCTTTTCTCAGCATCTTTGAAACCACGGGAATAAAAACCAACAGGTCTTGTAGGACCTATAGGACCCCGTTGCCATATGTGTATTGATAGTCCTGAGGAGGCAAATCCCCATTCTACCTGGAAAGGGTCCGTAGGATGGATAGGGCCTAATGCCTGATGAGCTGTAGCTTCAAAAATCAGCAATTGTAGTGCTTCTTCTTGAGCAGGAGTCCAATCCCATTTCACCCCTTTCCTCAGCAAGTCATAAAGGGGCCTGGCAATTATTGAGAAATCTGGAATGTGTTTTCTCCAGAACACTAATAGTCCTAGAGCTTGTTGGAGATCTTTCCTAGATTCAGGCATTTTAATTTGATCTAAAGAGGTTAGGGTATCCGGTGGAATACATGTCATACCTCCCTTCCACCAAATTCCCAAAAACTTCACTTCCTGGGAAGGTTTTTGAATTTTTTCAGAGGGAATCTGTAAATTCAGGCTTTCTAAATGAGTGATTATTTCCTGTTGGGTATCCCCCACTACTCCTATTTCATCCCCTCCCACCAGAATATCATCGATGTATTGGTAAACATCCACATTATCAGGTTTGGGTATTTTCTCTAATTCTTTGGCTAAAGCATGGTGAGCCAGAGTGGGGGAATGTTTGTATCCTTGGGGAAGTCGAGTGAAAGTGTATTGCTGTCCTTCCCACGTGAAGGCAAAACGGTCCATGTCTTCTGGCTGTATAGGTATCATAAAAAACATGTCTTTGACATCTATAGTTGCCATTGAGTGAGCCTTTTCCTGTATTGATGTTATTAGTTCAGCTAAATTTGGAACCGCTGCTGTGAGAGGGTCTGTGTTGGCATTAAGCCTGCGAAAATCTACTGTTAGTCTCCACTTCCCATTAGGTTTTCGAACAGGCCACACTGGAGAATTGAAAGGAGAGTGAGTATTAACAATTACTCCTTGGTCTCGCAAATCCTGTATAACTGTTTTAATGCCCTCTTTGGCGCCAGAAGGGAAGGGGGTATTGTTTCACATTAGTAGTTTTACTATAAGGTAGTGCAGGTGCTGTTTGAAGTAATCTAATGTTAATTGGCGGTGTACCAAAAGACCACAAAAATCCCTCAGAATCTTCCCACTGTCTTCCCGCAAGAACATCCATCCCTAATAAGTTGTTTGGAATATCTCCAATTACCATTTTGACAACCAACTGATCCTCTTCTCCAGGAAGCATAAGTTTTACTAAAGCCATATTCATAGATTCTGTAGTTCCTAGGGCATTAAGAATGTAACATTGTCTTTTTGTTGGAACAACTCCACACTTCTGGGCGTCCCTTTTTGTTAGTGCAGAGATTTGAGCCCCAGTGTCAACCAAGAAGGTTACAGGTACTCATTTGGGGCCCGTAATAGCTGTGATCAATATATCTCCTGATTTATTTTTAGTGAGCATTCTCAAATACATCCATACTCCGTTTCTTCGCCCACTATTAAGAAACGGAGAATTCAGTTTCCCTGGGGTGGTGTTTGTTTTGATTTACAACCTGAATTACCAGGGAGAGTCTGGGAGAGGGTTAGTTTTGGTTCACTATCTGGATCTCGAGAGGGGAGGGGTGCACTGGGTTGAGTTGATAAATTTGGCTTTCGAGAGTGCCAATTAGTTATTATTTTTTGTAGTTTTTCAAGGGGCGAACCATCCATCACCTCCCTGGGGACCCCCCTTTTAATGCCTAGCAGCCACCAGCGGTGGCGGTTAGAGATCTGTTTTCCCTTCTCTGAATCCTCACTATGAGGGGTCCCAATAAAACGAACACCTTTTATTTTTTCTGATTTCTCCTCCTGAGTTTTCACAGGCCCATATTGTCTATTGTAATTAATTAAATCTACGGCAACATCCCCCCATGTCCAAACTTTGCAGCTACTGGCAGGTGAGCTAGATTGTGAAGCGGGGGGCTGAGAGGGGGTTGAATATGGAGTTAACCCAGGATTGGTAGATTCAGTTTGGTTGCATGGGCTTCCAAGGGCTCTTTCCAGCCTTTCCACAGGACCTAATGCCATTATGGTCTTTTGTAAAGTGATTGCTGTAGGTTTGAGTGATTCTGGAAGCCCCCGAATTAAAGGGGTCATGAGTTCTGGTTTCACTGGTAATTGCATTGGGGATTCAAAACCAGGAATCAATTTCTTTCCGTGGATCATTTGCAGACAGGCGGCCTTTTGAACGCTTTCTAGGAGTTGGTCTGGGGTAGTAGCTATGGCTAAGGGGTCTCCCCTTTCCAGAGGATTTATTCCCCCGGCCCAAAAAGCCGCGCGCTGTGTTAGGGACCAAGCGTCACGCTTATCACCTGTTGTTAAGAAAACTCCATGTCCCCAGTATCCATTAGCCTCATGTTCAGTTAATTTAATTTGATCTCCACCAGGGAGGGACACTCGGAAGACATACTCTGTTTCTGATTCTTATGGGAGGCGGCTGTATTCCTTTTTTAGCTTAGCCAATTCAGTAGCGCTGTATGGTATATGTTTGGTTGTGATATGTGGTTCAAAATCTTCATCATTTATGTAATTGTATTCTGTTTTAACCAAGGGTCTCAAGTGAGGACAGCAGATTTCCCCGCAGTTTTTGACTGCTTCAAGTTCCTTATGGGGATAGATTTGTTTAATGTGAGGAGTTTCCTTCTCCTCAGTTTCCATAGAGGAATCAACATTATAGAAGTTTTTAAGGGCAGTTCTCAATGCATAGATCTCATTCCTTTCTTCATTTAATTGTTTTTGCAAAATTTCAACTAGGTTTTGAAGGGAGTCTATTATAGCCTTTTCCTCACTTCTTCGCTTAAAGCGACTTTCTACAGCTGCTGCAAGACAGGCTCCCAAAACTGAGCAGAGTATAGTTTTGTTTTTGCCCAGTTTAAATTTTGTTTCATGTTGTAATGATACTCTATCAACAATATTTTCCAAATTAAACCAATTACATTGTGCCCACTCTTCTCCTCCCAGAGAAGGCTTGGCATTGTGTTTAGCAAGCAATGCATAAAATGCAGCTTTGTCTTTCGTACTAAGATTTTCAGTCATTTTGTGAAGGGATCAAAACCACAACAGGGAGGTACCACTTAGTTACACACATACACAGCTCGGCTGTGTCTCCCTTCACTTCCCTGAGTGGGTGAAGAGACAAAATCTGCCTGGGAGGCCCTGCT
>JANEHK010000532.1:196-22029 GCA_025960845.1 Tachycineta bicolor | reverse complement strand
CCCTCTGGTCCTTCTTCCCATGCAGGGCAGCCCTCCTGGCAAGGTAGATCAGATGGATATCTGGGAAGAAAAGGGAAGGCTGAGTCAATATTTGCCTTTGTGCATCTTCCCCTTTGGAACTAAGTGTACTTCTATCAAAGACTGCAAAAGATGGCCTGAAAGGCAGACCCTCACTTGGGAATTTCAGGCCTGCTCCTAAAAGAGCAGGAATCCTTCCAAGTTTTTAAAACTTCTGAAGTTTTGAAGTATCCCAATAAACTCACAACACTTGCATTGCAAAGGGCACCCCTGACAGCTTGAAACAGAGAAAGTCCCAGCTCCTAGAAAGGAGCCCAACCTCAGTCCTCACTGAAATCGCTAAAGCTGAAAGGTGCTGTGAGCTGAGTTATGAACTAGCACTGTTCCCTGCAGTCTACAAACTGCCCTCTGCAGTGAGCAGCAGCTCCTCCAACACCACCAAATCTGGGATGAAGAGCAGGGAGGGAAACAGCTCCCTATGAGACCTGCAGGTTGCTCCAGCTTTGCTCAAGAATGCAGATCCAAAGCATTCTCTCTCTCTCTCTCTCCTCTTAGTTCTTGTCAATTTGCAGTCATTTCAGTTTTTCCTTGAGCTACTGGATTTGTGACTAATGATTTGTTTGGCCTCACAGCTTCTGCTGATTGTCCTTTTAATGTATTCCACTATAGCTATCAGCAGACTGCCACCACATTGATTTAATGCTTGAAGACAAAAAGCTCAGACTACTCCACTGACTTATAGCTGGGGTTTTCCTCTCTTGCTTCAAGAGTCACTCCGTGTTGCCTCCAGAGCACTGTCACCCTGCAGCAAACTTATCCACGAACTTCAGCACAAAACTGGGACACGTGGGTTGCTGACACAACTCCCACAAGGTCAGGCTCATTTCCTGCTCTCTTGCCACAGCAGAAGACTCAGTGCTGATCAGAGCCTCTGGAGAAGCGTGGAGGGCAGGGCTTGGGGAGATTGTACCAGTGCAGGATTTGAACTAAAGGCACCAGGAATCACCAGCTCTGCCGACAAGAATTGTTCTGATCTCTCTTCCTGTCAGACACAGGCTCAGAACAGCTGTCTCACACCTCTCTATACCAATGTGGGTTCTCTCCTTACCAAGCTCCTTGGGCACCTGGGAACTGCTCCTGTAGCTCAAGGCACCAGGCAGAGCTCCCTCTGCTGCAGTCTTGTTAACAGGCTCCCCTCCTGAAGACTCAGGGGAAACACTAATATTGTCCTGAAAAGAAAAACAGGAAGAAAGAAACCCAAAGATCACTCGCTATTTTCTGCAGGAACACAATTGTTCAGAGCCTGCAACATTTCCTTCTCTTAAGGAAGAAATTGCATTTGAAATCTGGTATGTGTGAGTTTACAGAAGAAAAAAGGCCATTGCTCTTTGCAATAAGAATGGGCAATTCCAAAAAATCCCCCCCTGCTTTGAGTCCCCTACTCAGTAAGAAGTCTACAGCAGGCAATGGGTCTGTATATTAAATGAAATAGAGAAATTCTTGGACAAAGTTGTATAATAATATGCAAAAAGGCCTGTGCCAATACAGAAACTGAACATTCCAGGCAAGTCTGGGAAGAGGCAAGAGTTAGGAGAAAGTGGATCCCTAAGTCAAAGACGGAATCTGTCAAACACAAGGACCAATGGTCCCTGATTGAACTGTTCTTCAACACAGAAGAAGCTCCTGGCTTAAAGGAATCTTCAACCATTTCATGACCAGCACCAACTTTGTCCTTCTCACCAATCACACAAATCATGGGACCTCAAAACCAACACATCTGCTCCCTAAACACACCAGGGCTCACACACTTAATCCCTTGCTCCTAACAAGAAGTCTGGGCCCCAAAGCCCCTAAACAGTCAAGAAGATTTCTCATATACAGTCTCAAAGCTGACAGTGTTGAACATGGGGGTGACACTGAACACATGGAGTGGGTGCTAAGGAAGGAGTCCTGCCGGCTCCTGGCACAGGGATGTGCTCCCCCCTCCACAGCCCTGAGCAGAGCAGTCTCATTCAGGCTGCAGCTTCACAGGGACTGCATGGGAACACACACCTCTTTCCACAGAGATGCCCAAGAGCAAGGTGACTGAGCTCTGGAACATGGAGAGCAAGACTGGCCAGTTTGCCCAGCTGAGGAATTCCCAGATGGAAACTGGACTGCAGGCACCAGGGTACTGAGAGGACAAGGAAGCTGCAGCTCCAGCCCATCCCTGCACATGGCTCTGGGAGCGCCTACGTGCATGGCAGGACTCACACAGCAGCAGCAGCTGCAGCCCAAGCCCTTACTTCACCTTGGCCTTCCAAGCCAAAAGAGGCAGAGCCCACATCTGCTGCTGGAACAGAGGCACCTCTCTCACACCCCTCCCTGCACAGGACACTTTGCCTTCACTGGCAATTCTCCAAACACTCTTCTCTTATTTCCCATCAAACAAAGCCTGTTAGAACCTACAAAGCTTCCACTTCCTCACCACAGCAGGACGGATTCTTCCCAGGAAAACGAGCACCCAAACTTGACCAACACAGGTTCACATCTTTTCACCCTTACTCAGGGGAGACTTTTTCATTCCCTCTTTCAGAAATCTTTCTTTACCAAGCAAATCCTTCCCTTTCCATTCACAGCTGAATTCAAGAAGCCTTTGCTTCTCAGCAATGCAACGACATCCAAAAGCTCTCAGTCCAGCCCCTTTTATCCCTGTCCAAAGGAGTTACCTGAGCAGAGGGAGACCTTTCAGGCAGGCAGGGTGAAAGCATCTCCTCCAGTGTCTCAAGCACAAGGTCCAGATCCAGGGGTGGCAATTCCTCTTCCCTGGGAGTATTCCAGACCCAGCTGGGGGCTGTCCATGCTGCACAAGCAGCACTGCAAGCCGGAGCTCCGTGGGCTGAAATGCCCAGTGTGGCTGCAAGAATCCAAACACGTTGGTCAGGCTCCTGAATGTGCCCTTGGGATGCAGAGCACTATTGCTGCCTTGGATCAAACATCACAGGAAGCACACAGCAACCTCCATTCAAGTATTCAAACTTTCCAGGGAATTGGAAGAGTGAGTTCTTCCTCTTAAAAAATATTTATCCTTATTGATGCGCACACAAATTAAAGTATGGATTGTAAAACTGATACAGACACACACACACAAACGCTTTATAATCACAGCCTTTTGCATCTTCCCAGCAGCTCTGGGATTTGGCTGCTTGGGTTTCTCATCACAAGAGACCACTGAAAGTGTATTCACCCAGGAAGAGCCCAGATCTTCAGTCACACATGCTGAAATTAAACAGCCTTGTGGGTGCATCCATGTTCTACAGCTGCAGCTGCAGCTGTTCTGGGACACACAGAGTTCATTTTAATGGCACTGCTTGATTTGCAGGATAGACAGTTTTAAACATCTGCAACATCTTAACACTGTTCTAGTTTGGCTTCCTTCAAAGAAAGAGAATTCACCTGACACTGACCACTTGTCAGGCAATATTTTTCACCTCACCCTTGCACCTCAGCAGAGAGGCTATCTGGAAAATGCCCAGAAAACCCTCCACATCTCCAAGAAGGACAGGAAAAGCAGACCGAAAATCTTTCTGGTTTTAAGGTCCCTCTTCCTAGGCGACTTTTAACAGTTTCTACCTGATTCTCACTTGAGATCTACCCATGACAGGGCACTATGAGAAAACACCTCAAAGGGTCACTAACTAGGTCCCATTTGAAAAGCAAGGGTAGAAACTCTTTCCTTACCTGATGGGTTGTTAGCTGGCGAGTGCTGCTCTGAAGATGTGCAGCTGCTGCTCTCTGGAGTGGCCATGGAAGTGCTGTGATGGTCTATCGGAACCAGCGGAACAATGAGCTCAGGGTGGCATTTAAGGTCCATGCGAACCAGTGGAATGATGAGCTCACGCTTGAGCTGAAATTTGCGGGTGCCTGGTTCTTCTGATGAAACCTCAGGAAGTCCGGATGTGGCTAACACGTTCTTGGGAGATGCTAGGAAAACGTCAGACTCCTGAGGACCTGGACTTTGCCTGAAAGGGCCTGGAGGCAGCTCTGAATCCTCAGGTGAGGCAGCACCGAGGTCCTGGTATGAGAGTGCTGTGTGGCAGTGAGGGAAGAAGAAAGGAAGCAAAGGGAAGGCTAGGTCACAATTGGCCTTCGTGTGTGTTTCCCCTACCAGCAACTGTTTCTGTCACGGAAGACAAAAGCTCCCATCCTCCCAAGCAGGGTGAGAAAGGAAAAAAAACAAACCCCCAAAAACCCCCCCAAAACCCCAGCACGTTCTGGGGTTATTCAACAAGAAGTTCCTTGTCTACTTAGCTCTCCCCTATTTGTTCACAACTGTCTGGGAAAACTATCCCGCTGCCATTCCTTGGCAGAAGGCAACTGCCAGAAACCCAACTCTTTTTCCCTCTGCCCCAGAGGGACAGGAGGCTTCCTCCTGCTGGGCCTGACCACGACCGAGCCCTCGGCTCACACGCACTCAAGAGTTCCCTCGCCCCTCCCAGGGCCGGACAAGGAGCAGTTTAGCCACGGCTCAGGGCTGGGCCAGCTGCAGGCAGGACGGGCCAGGGTGTGGTGAGCGCGGCCGCGGCGGGAGTGTCCCGCAGGCTCTGGCAGCCCAGCACAGCTCCCGGGCCCTGCCGGCACAGCTGTCTTGCACAAGGACAGCAAGGACAGCCCCTGTGCCTGCCGGGGCAGCTGCGCTGAGCCGCCTCAGCACGGGCAGGGCCCGCTCCTGCCCCGCCGTGCAGTGCCTGTGGCGAAAGCCCGCGCCACCCTCCGCGCCCGCAGCTCCCGCCCCGTCTCACCGGCTCTGGGCGGCTGCCCGGCGGCGGAGGCGGGCAGCGGCCGCTCCGTGCGGAGCTGCTGGAAGCGGCTGGGCGGGCGGCTGCGCACCTCCAGCCCTGCTGCCAGCCGCTGCCTGTTGGACCTGGTCAGGCGCTTGATGCTGTTATAAGTGTATATTGTAAAGTTGGCTTTTCGCGACATGTGTGCTATATGATTAATAACTTTGTTGTAAGGATGTAAGTTTTTATATCTGCTATTAGTAAAAAATTAGGCATAACGGTAGTAGTTGATGTAGTGTGCTTAAACGGTCTGTTTGGCCGGAATAACATCCAGTGAACATGTAAAGAAGACCGTGCTTATTGATATACCAACTATCACCATCTACCATCTGAAGAAAGTATGGACCAAGGCCCAGACTGGAGGTGATAATGAAGATACAGCCAAGAAACATGAATATGCAACAGACTGATGCAACAGAAAGGGTATTTAAAGAATATTTCTGAAATAGTAGGTTGTGAACTTGGCTGAATGCCACATCACCTGGCCGGCTGTAATTTTGCTTAATCTGTCTCCTAATTGTCTTATTTTTATTTTATTAAACCTATTTCTTAAAATTTACCCGGAAAGTGAACCTCGTTTTTCACAATGCGGAGGAGGAGGTTGGGGCAGTCACGGCCAAAGTTGGGATTCCTGACGTGGAGCCAGCCCCTGGCATCGCCCGGCACAGCTGTGCCAGCCCAGCCCGGCACTTTGTGGAAGCCGTACTGGTGCAGCCAGTGTTATGGAGGAATTTAGGCAACAAAGGGGCCAGAGACTGTTGCTCAAGTCAATCAGCAATTTTATTGATTATAGCAAGCGTAGCGATAAAGCAATGCAGCGCTGGGCGACAGGGGGATCACCTTCCCGCAAACTGCCGCGCCGCCCGAGACTTAGGTTCCGTTTCTTATACAGTTCGGTTTCCGGTGTCTTGAATAGTACTCTGCGCATGTCTCTCTCTGTTGCTGGGGCTCCGTCTTGAAGCAGTTAGTTTCCTGAAAAATATCGCTTAAACACGGGTTGAGCAAGATAAGCTGAATAGGACTTACATCAGCATCTTGTCCTTCACCCACATCCTATATTTAATGAACAAACATATCACTAACAGCCAGCACACAGGAAGCTGCGCAACTGCGTCATTTTGAAGTAGTTTGGGGCTGCCCTGCCGGCGCCGTGCAGGCTGAGCAGCTGCCGGTTGAAGAGGGAGCAGTCGATGAGCAGCCCCCAGGCCTGGTGCCTCCCGGGGCTGGCCGGGCACGGCACGGCACGGCAAGGTGCAAACCCTTTCTTTCTCTGGCTGCAGTCATCCTTCTGCTTTTGCTTTGCAGCACAACCCCAAACCACCAAGGCAAGGTAAAAAAAAAAAGGCTGCTTTGCAGGCCGTTAGCCTCCAGCAGCTATTGATGCATGG
Source organism: Tachycineta bicolor (assembly GCA_025960845.1). Taxonomy (NCBI): domain Eukaryota; kingdom Metazoa; phylum Chordata; class Aves; order Passeriformes; family Hirundinidae; genus Tachycineta; species Tachycineta bicolor. The sequence continues at coordinate 15,803 of JANEHK010000532.1, read as the reverse complement.
ATTATTCTTCCCCAGGCACAAGACTTCTCATTTTCCTTTGTTGAACTTCATCAGATTCCCGTCAGGCCAATTCTTCAGCCTGTCAATGTCCCTCTGAATGGCACAAGCAGTTGGTGTATGAACTGCTCCTTCCAGTTTTGTATTGTTTGCAGACTTGCAGAGGGTAAACTGTTCCTCCAGCCCGGCCATTAATGAAGACCTTAAAAGAGTGTCCGCCCCAGTATCAGCCCCTGGGGGTCAGAGCACCAATGACTTGCCTCCAGCTCTTCTTTGTCCTACTGATGACAATCCTCTGGGCCCAAGCACCCAGACATTTCTTAGTCTTCCTCCCCGAGCATTTTGGCAATTTGTATTTAAGGATGTTGTAGAGAACAGTCTCAAAAGTTTTGGTAAAGCTGGGGTAGATGTCATCCACTGCTCTACCCATATCCTATCAATTTGGCTGTCCTATCATGGGCATCAGGTAGATTAACCATTACTCCTGTTATAAATGGCTAATGTAGCAGCTGGCTTTTGCTACAATTTATTTATTTTAGTTATAGTATTGTAATTATTCAAAAATACTCATTGTAAGTTTTAAACTGCTTTTTGAGTATGCAAAATTTTTAATTGCTTATAGGCAATGTAAAAGAGGAAGCAAGACTTTTATAGAATATAAGATTTGCTTGCTATCGCAAAGTATATATTTAAAATATGCTTGCTCTGCAAAATATATATCTAAAACAGCAAAAGCAAAAAACAGAAAACCACAAAAGGAGAAGCACCAAACTTTAAGTGGCATCAGAAGATACTCAGAAGACCACCCTAGACTGCCGATGTCTGCAACTATTGGGTGCTGCAGAGATCTAGAACAAGACTTGTGGTCCACAAGCCCAAAATAAAACCCTAACATCATTTAAAGCAGGAACAGAGCTGTAACAGTATAAAAAGACTACTTGCTAAGGAAGTATGTGTGCTGGCTTTGCCAGGCACCCAGGCTTGCTGCTTTTGCTTTATGTATATTTATTCTTTATTATCATTTATTAAACTGTTAAAATTTAAAAGGAGTGTGCTTTGTTTCTCACAACTCCCAATCAACTTCTCCATTTGTTTGGAATAGATTCCAGCATTAGTTACTCCATCACCTTTCCAGGGATGGAGGCAAGGCTGACTGACCTGTATTTTCCTGTACTGTCCTTCTTACTCTCTTTGAAGACATTACTCTATTATAACAATTCTGGCTGTTTATAGTCAATTCCAGCAAAAATGTCCAGTAAGAAAAATGAACCTCAAAATACAGTTTAATAAATTCTTATTTCTGCTACCATTTTCTATGCTACAAGAAAGGTCTTTATTTCTTTCCAGTATTAGACAGCTGATTAAAACAAAAAAACAAAACCAAAAGCAAACAAGACAAAAGTCTCTCTTAATAGATTATAATTATGCTTATTTTTCAGAAGACAAAACTTAAATTTTCTTTCAGGATTAGACAGAGATGAAAGAACTTGAGAGCTTCCAGAATTTTGATTTTTCTGTTGTCTCCAACTGTTTGGAAAACTTAGAACACAGTGAAGACATAGTGCTTTTGAAAATCCCATTCTGAAATTTTGTAGGCTTATATTACATATAAAAGTGCCTACAAGAATTTTAGCAAACCTGTAGCACCTGTGTTGTGGGTTAGGTTTGGTTTTGTTTTTTTCCCTATAGAATTTTTCTCCCCCGTAAGTTGCTAAAAGACTAAATACTGATGCTTAAAGGGTGCTTGACCCACACAAAAGAAGTGGCGAGGGTGGGGGAAGATCACTTAAGTTTGGGGGAGGGAAAGGCTCAGCGCTTCGGGAGCTGGGTGCGTTTTTCTCCTGCTCTCGGCAACGGAGAGGTTGGTTGGGCAGCTGTTTTACTATGTGAGGAGTCCACTGTTAACAGAGGGTCTGGTCCTGGGAATTCTACCACCAGCCATCATCTGCTGGAGCGCCCAGGAATTCGGAGCTCCTTGCCTGCCCTGCTGGAGCTGGGTCAGCCCCTGTCCAGCCGCCGCAGCTTCTTCAGCACTGCTGACTTTGCCTGCCAGGACAAGACACTCCCCTCCCCCTGCCTGCTGGGGACAACCCACTGTTTCCAGCCATCAGCCCCGGAGTGTCCCAGCGTTCCAGCTGGGTGCTCTCGGGGTCCCAGACTGCTGGAGATCAGACTGCTCCAGGCTTGTGAAACAAAGCCCCTCAGGGTTCTTGGTTCTGTTTATTATTATTATTATTATTATTATTGCTGTAGTTGTTGTTGTTTGTTTGTCCTGTTATATTTACTAGTAAAGACCTGTTATTGCTTTCCCCATAGCTCTGACTGAAAAGCCTCTTTAATCTTCTAACTTACAGTAACTTGGAGGGAAGGGACTGGAATTCCCCATTCCTAGAAAGGCCCCGCCTCTCCCTACCAGATACCTGTCTTTCAAACCAAGACACACAGACACTTTCAAAATGAGGAAATGTCAGAATTTATTTATTTGTTTGTTTGTTTGTTTGTTTGTTTATTTATTACAGTTGTGTTTCTGATTCCTTCTTTTTTATATGCATGTGTTTCTTTTAGTATCATGGTCACATACCCCATTTTCCTAGAGATTCCAAAGTCATTAGTGCTCAGAGTAGCCAATGAACAACTAACCAATATTCTTTTCCATCTCTTTTATTTAATAATAAACTCAGACACCACTGGTCTTTTGGGAATCAAACACAATACTTCTATGCAAAGTTTGAAGGGAAGATTTAACTATCGAGCCCTGTGAATTTTCTCTTCCCTCCTTTTCCTTTCCCTTTTTCCTTCATCTCTTGCTTGACCTCAGAGCCCGTTCTCCTTCTCTCAGGTCCTCTGTTTATTACACTCCACTGAAGCTCTGACCTGCGGGTTCCCCAAAGTGTGGCAGCACAAGTTTTCAACCAGCAAAGCCAAACTCTGGCTAAGAGCACAGACACTCCCTCAGCCAGCTCAACTTTCAGCTGCCAGGGCATATTCCTAAAAGGCGACTGTACATCTGAACCTGGGAATTAGAGAGACATCAATGAGCCACTTTTGAGTTAAACTGTTAGTGAAGAACCCTTTTCCAAAGAAATGACAGCTTTTGTCAAGGCAGTTGAGCAGTGGGTTATTACGGCTCATGTAGCTAGCAGGTATAAAGCAGATAAAGTGGGGAATTTGTAGGAATGATCCCTAATATTCACTAATCACTGTGGGATGAAGAACCCATTTTATCAAACCCTGGGTCTTAGAAAGAAATTAAGAAATCTTTATTTATTATATTAGGCCAAGTTGTTCATTGTCAGAGGTCGTATCAGCTGCTCTGGGAGAAGGCACTGCTTTGAACTTCAGCTCATCAAGTTTGGAGGCAGCCCTAGAAGTGCTCCTGCACCTCAGCTGGTACCAGAGCACAGGGATACCAGGACACCCTCTTTAAACCCGTACGTACCATAAAACTAAAGGCATCTCCCCAAACCAAGCTATGCAATCCAGCACTTAGCACAGAACATGTCACTGCCAGTGAAGTCTGCATGAAAGAATACAGAGAAAAATATAATTATGAAACGTATTGGGGATGCGATATAATGCAGGAAAAATTCCGATTTTGGTACTTACCTCCATAAATGAGTATATATACACTAGCTGTTTTCCCTAAAGTGTAGTTAAACAGAGTGCACTTACCAGAGCAGTATCCTAAAATTCTTCACTTGATGCATTGGCAGCTAGCAGAGCTCTCACACAGCTTGCTTTTTCTCTTAAGTGTAAGGAAGCACTTAGTTCAAATGAACCGTGCTGCTACCTCTGAAATATACAAAGTTATGGAGATAATATATTCAAAGCCATAGGTTCTTTAAGGCAGGCCACTGGTATCTAAAATGAGGCTTGTTTACATTTAGCATCACATGCACATAAGATAACAATCAAACAATTTCCTTATGTTCATGAAAAATATTTTTTGTGCTCCCAGAAAATTGTACAGTCAAATAAAGCTGAAGTCCGATACAAGTGTGTTCCTCACCATAAAAATGGCCAAAGAACTAATAGCTGCCAGTGATACTTTTCCTGCAGTCATGTTTGCCCCAGGTGTGTCTTGACTGCTCAGATCATTCTGGCCCCTTGAGCTGAGCCTGTCCCGGAGTGTCACGAAGAAGGGAATAGAAGTTCAGCAGCACATGCTCAATGCCATGTGCTCTGCTCAGAGCTCCTGAAAGCTCCTCCAGGGACTGGATAAAGTCTCGCCAGTGGGGACCAACTCCTGCTGTGTCAGCCAGGCAGCCTCGCATGATAATGGGGCAAGAGCACATGCAGGGCTCACTCAGTGTCAGCCCCAGGCAGTGTGGACAGTGCTGCATTCTCAGCAAAGCTCTGCTGCAAGCTCTGGAGAAGCGCGGGTGATCTGCTGTATTGATCCCAGCAATCCCCAAATTCAGAGCCCACAGGAAGAGTGGGCTGGGTGAGAGTGATCTTCCCATTTGTCCTGTGGCCTTTTTGGTAATGCTTCCAAAGGGCCCAATGTCTCTTCTTGCCACCTGGAGGCAATCCGCACATTCCAAGGAACTGTCAGTCAGACCAGGGTTGCAGACTACTGCAAACGGTGTAAAAACATCCATTCACAAATTCCTCTGTGCTAACGACTGTGCCAAATAGGAGAAGTCTAACATCTCTGAAAAACTCCTACACATTCACAGCAGCTTCAGCAGCCGTGTTTGTACACACATTGCAGTAAAGTGTGCTTGTGAATTCTCAGCCAATCTGATAAGCACTTCAAAGATTTCTGCAATCAACCAAACGATTGATCATTATTTTTAAGGTTGAAAAAAAAAGAAATTAGAGTAAGTATCACAGCTGGCACCAGTCCAGCTGGGTTGAGCATGGCGAAAATAGAGGAGCAGAAATGATGGAGTTGCCTGAAAATAGAATGTTATTAATAGTCAAAAAACAAACACAGAGACTGACGCATGGCCCAGAGAGCAATACCCAAAGACCTGGGGGCGTGGCTGACTTAACAATATATAAGGTTTGCTGGGGGCAGAGGTCCAGTCCTGAACAAGGGACAGGGACATGACTTTATACCTTGAAGGTCTTGAACAAATGGAGAACCCGAACCAGAGGCATGACCAGTTTTGGAAAGATGCCATTAGCGTCCTAATTTCCCTATCCCGCCTCCCATGGTCTCAGGTTTATGGTTTCTGCATAAGCCTGTATGAGCCTGTGTGAGCCAAGGTATTATCCATCTCAGCTAGCTCGGCGGCCACAAGTAAGGATTTAAACCAGTTACAATTTTACAGCTTACCTATATCCCAAATGATTTTTTGCATTAGAATTTTTGAGGAGACAAACGCCTCACAAACTATGACAACTGTCTTTTCTCTATAGGGAAACACTCTACAAGTAATGTTACCACGGAATTAATGTTTTTCTTTGCTGGTTCCATTAAACACATCCTAAAAATATATGTAACAGGAAATAACTGTAACCTGAGTTATTACATTACAAAATACAGCAAAGGCCCGTTGTACCTGTCGATGTACATAAACACATTTGGTCTCTCATCTCATGAGTCATTCTGCAAATTGCAATAACCAGCTGAGTGCTCTCAGTAACTCCAAGTAACTCATTCCTTGTACCATCCTGACTGGACAGGCAAAAGTAACATTGAACAATATAAACAGCTCTTCAGTTCCATCAAATCTTAACTCTTAAAAGATCAGTTTTTATTTTGTATCTTCCAGGGGAAGCAGATGTACCAAACACATAGGAGAACACGATTTTCAACAGTGCTGTTTGGTTTGGCAGTTGGTATGGTCAAGAACTGCTTTCCTCAGGGGCTGATGGATAACCCCTCTCTAAGCCTCAAGAACTGCATAATGAGTAAAGCCTGAATAGACAAACTTGCGTTTCACCTGTTAGATGGTAATCCTTATGTACTCTGAGTAGTGTTTAATAATTCAGTTAAAGGATACTGGAAAAAGATTCTTGCCTGACATGGTCTGTGATTTGCAGGTAAGAAAAAAAAGTCAGTTTTCAAAATAGAAAAAGAGCATTTAAATTGAGGAATTCCCCAGACCTACCTGAGAAGGTTGCACTTCAGAGAAGGCAATGAAGTAATATGTGCCTCAAATTGAAACAGCTTAGCTTTGAGAATAAAACCACAGAAACACATATTACAAATATTAACCCATTTTATACATTGGATGGCTATGACTTCGTAACTTTTATTTCAAGGCACAAGTATTCATGGGGTTGTTTTTTTCCCCCCACATCTATTTTTAAGCAAGGAAAAGCATGAAGCACAGTTAATACTGTTTAAAGAGTGATGTTAAATACTGGCAGAATCAAATGGTGTCAAACCGTGTCAAGCAACTTCTAAAGCAATCTGAAGTCTGCTGGTAAGACACTGACTGAATTTTAACAGTACATGAAATTTTTTATTTGCACGTCCAAAAGGGAATGTGTGTTCTTCAGGTCTCGTGTCATATCTGTAGGCTCTTTGTGGACATTTTGCATTTAAAACAGTACTAGACAGCTGTGCTCAGGCCACTGAACTAAATTCTAGATACCTGGTTATCACGGACTTGACAACCCTTCATATATAATCTTGGAGCAGCCCAGAAGAGCAAAGACAAAAAAATTAAGTAAAATTGATTCTTCTTGTAGATGGCTTAAAATGATAAAATGTGAAGAATATGAAAGCTTTTTAGTATTACTTTTCCTAGATGGAAACCATAAAGTCTGTGACCTAAAATGTCTCTTACAATTTATGGCTGCACTATCCTACTACCAAGAGCAAAAATTTTAGCTGAAAGAATAAATAATGCTGCACATGGATAATCAGTAGATTTTATAATGTAGTCTAAGAGTGACAAATCTTCAATACTGAACTACTTTGCTGGAGCCTCAGCAACCTCCAGATGAACAAGTACAATAACCAACTTTGTAATTTATTATTTTTCTGTCTTTCTAAACAGCATATGATGATATTGGTCACTTGTGTTTACAATTCTGCATCATGTTGTTTAATTGTCATTTTATGATTTCTTACAGTATCTGTTAATCAGTGTTGGGAGTTAGATTTGTTCTTTTTTTTTACTTATAGAGTTTTTCCCCATAAGTTGCTAGGAGACTAATTACTGGTGCTTATGGGTGTTATAAATACGATAGACCAAGTTTTAGAAATCAAAATTTAGAATTTTATTGAGAGACAAAATGACAGTCTCGGACAGCCACAATTAAAAGGACAGCGTCGAGTCCGGGAACGGCACTGGGTGAACCACTCTGCCAGAATGCCACCGCCCAGGTTCACATTTCTGGCTTGAAGCTGCCCCTTTTTATACACTGGATTGCTGAGAAAAATCGGGGCTCCGATGTGTTCCCCATCCGCGGCAACTTCATTAACTATTCATGTTCGGGGTCGGGTGTTCTGAATAGTTTTTCCTGGGCAGACAATGGCCCTTAATCATTGAGCCCAGGTGTGTTGTAGATATGATAATGTCTGGAGGAGGCAGATGAGATATGGATCTGATGTGATCATTCGGTTCCTGGGCTGCTCATCTCTTTCTTCCATTGTCTTTGTGTTCCTTTCAGGGTTTCCCGGCAGAGGTATTCCTGTGTTCCTTTTGGGTGTCATTCTTAGCATAGTTCTTGTGTCCCTTTTCTTGTACTGTGCTGCCAGCAGAGATACTTCATACCCCTCCTCATATGGCTTCTGTCTCAGTTTTCTTACAACATATTTGGGCAGATATAAAAGTTATATCTTATATGGGTGTATTGCAATACAGACATATTTCAAACACAAATTAACTTTAGGACATATGTCACATGGGTGCTTGACCAACACAAAAGAGGTGGCAAAAGTCAGGAGAGAGAAGATCACTCGAGTTTTAAGGCAGGAAAAGGACAGAGCTGGGGGCAGCTTTGCTTATTTGGCTCTCGGCATTGGAGAGAGGATGGCCAAGGTGCTGCTTGCTGCGGGAGGAGTTCACTGTCACCAGAAAGTCCGGTCGTGGGAAATCTACCATCACCTGCTCATGTGCCCAGGAATTCTGAGCTCCTTCACCTGCCCTGCTGGAGCTGGGCCAGCCCCGTCCAGCCATCCTGGCTTCTCCAGCGCTGCTCTTTATGCTACGCTGTAGCCCTGCACCCCCCTGCCTGCCGGGACATCCCACCCTGCCTGCCGGGGACATCCTGCCATTCCAGCCACCAGCCCGGGAGTTTCCACTGTTCCACCTTGGTGCTCTTGGAGTCCCAAGAGAGCAGTCTGCCCTGGGTGTTGTGAAACAAAGCCCCCTCGAGGTTCCTGGTTCTGTTTATTATTAATGCTGTAGTTGTTGCTGTTTGTTTGCCTTGTTATACATACTAGTAAAGAACTGCTATTCCTATCCCCCTACCTCTGCATGAAAGCCCCTTTAATTTTCTAAATTATAATAATTTGGAGGGAGGGGATTTGGATTCTCCATTCGGAGAGAGAGATAGACCCTGCCCCTCCCTAGCAAATACCTGTCTTTCAAACCAAGACAATCCATTTTTTTTCTACTGCACATTTTCTCCTTTATAACCATGGCAATTTCAGAGATTTGTTTTGCTCTCAGTAAATTTGCTGACAGACAGCAAATCAGACCTGTTTACTTGCAATGTTGATTAGCTCCTGGGCATACCTTACGATGGCAATCTATGTCATTTACAATACTCTTTGGTACTTCAGCGACAAATCAAGTGATACTGGTTCAAAACTGCAAGCTGGAGCAACGGGTTTATCTTTTAAATCTGTGGGCTGAGACTAAAATAATCAGCCTTATTTATTCAGCAACATAAAAGAAGTGATGAGTTTTCAATCACTATAAATCTAATCCATGTAAAATACATTTTAAATATAACTAAGGTGAGCTAGATAAGCTCTTTTTATTGTTATCAAAGGATTTTTTTCATCTTCAGCATCAGTGTCTCTTTTCTCTGTCACTTATGAGATCTTTGATTAACTGCTATGCAATATCTTACAGATACTTTGTGCAACCCTACTGTTAATAATGCTTGGTGTTTACCACAGGTGACCTGTCATTTTGTTTTTCCTTGGCAACTGCGAACAGCCTTGGAGTCTGTAGTCCCACCCGGATAGCTTCTATCTTCCCAGAGAGAGAGGTCTCACTAGAGACAACCTTCAGTTGTCCGACGGGCAGTCTCCGGCCGCCAGGCAGCCTCATCGAGGCACAGCCAGGGGTTACAAGTGATTCAGCTCTTAGCAATGGTTTCAGCTCTCAGCAGTGATTTCAGCTCTGCCATGCAAGGTTATCCCAGGCCTACTCAAGGGACAGAGAGACAGAAGAGCCATGTAGCAGTTCCACAGGGTAGCTTTTATTATCCTGTGATGGGGTGGCCAGGGACAGCAGCTCCCTACCTAACAGAGTAAACTCTGGGGTATTTATGGGGGGAAAGCAAGGGTGGTACCAAAGGAGAAGACCCAATGGGTTAGAAAGGTATATCAAAGCATTAGGGGGCACCTTGTTCTAGCCTGAGAGAGAACTGCCTCATCTAGGTTCTCTCTCCTGGGGAGGGGTTAAGATGAGCTTATCACATTCCATTCAAGGGACATCCCTCCAAGGCAATGGCCTGGGAGGCTCATTCACCTCCACAGCGACAATTAAAATTATTGTTTCTACACTCCTAAATCAAACTTCAGGGTTGTCAATATTTTAACTGAATAATTTCTGAAAGAACAGTAGTATTTCTCTTCCTGATTTTACTAAGAAAGAACAAAACATGAGGCTAGTAAAAAATGTAGATGAGAACTTGTTTATGTATAGCATTGTAATGGTTTTAAATTCAATAACCAGGCAGAAACACCAATTAATCTAGTGGTTTTAGTGTTCATTCTTCTTCTGTGGGAGGGAGAGATTAGGAGAAAAAGCAAAGCAGGCTTAAGCTTAAAAATGAACAAAATAGCTTTATTAACACACACCAAAAGAATGAAAAAAGAAAAAAGTTGAGAAAAAGAAAACTTAAACTAAAAGAGAATGACACTTCAAAATACCCTTCTCTCCCCCTACAAACTATTAACTTTCTTATTAAACAACATAGAAAGACACAGCTTGTGATTTTCAGTCAGTTTCACTATTTAGACATAATCACTCATTACTTTAGGAGAAGAGTCTTGCTAGGGTTTCATGGAGACCTTTGCTACAAGACAAAATAGTCCTGTGGCTCCTAAGTGGTACACATCTGCTACTGCCTGGAGTTTTTGCAGACTGTGATGTTCTATCAGCAAGGCATCTCACTGTATCTGGGGTACTATTTATGAATACTTCTTCTAGTCTAAAATCATCTTTGTCTCAAAGGCTGAGACCTCCTTTTGTCCCAGGGGCAGGGGCTTTAAAGTTCTCAATTAAATCTCAATCACATCATTCCTTAATTTTGATTAGAATTACCATTCTCCCCAACAACACTAAGATGCTACAAAGAACAGTTCATTTTTCCATAGTTTACCCTAGAGAAGTTTGGTTAAAAATGTCCACTTCTTCAATCCTCTTCCAATAATATTATCAGTTCTTTCACTTCTAATCCACTGACTTCATGCGGTGTCTGTTCTAGGTACCCTCTGTTGCCTTTTTCCTCTCTCTCAGGGAAGGGTTGTACTTCAGAAGCTCCATGTTTCTAGGAAAGGGTTAAATCCATCTAGGCCTGCTGGGGCCAAGTGCAGGCGCCAGGCTGCAGGGCTGAAGAAATGCAAAGCTGTGCCGAAGGGGGAGGCCAGTGGATGTTCTTTTTTCCACCCCTCGCTCTCATCCAGGGTGGGTCGGCTCGGAGTTGTCATGAAGCTGCGGGCTTTCTTTCTCTGCTGCCAGCAGCCATTAAGCCGGGCCACGGCTTGGCTTGCTTTGCCGCGGCCCCGAGCACGTGGCCAGCGCTGCTGAGCTGCAGCCTCCCTCTTCCCCTGCCGGCAGCTGGGGAGAAGGGGGCTCCGCCGGCCCGGGTCACTCCCCATGTGGGCAGCGGCTCCCGGAGGCTCGCCCAGGCCCGGCCTGGCTGCCAGAGGGGCAGCGGGGCCTGACCCGGGCCTGCTTGCCGCCCATGATGTTACCTCATGGCTGACCCACAAGCAAGAGAGACATTTGCCAGAGACGAGAGTTTTAAATGTCCTTTCCAAAGTCGCATTGGCATCCTATTGGTTAAATTAGCTGCCAATATCTTAGCTGGCTCTCCGATAGGTCCCTGTCCTCCCCCCGCCAAAGCAACTGTAAAGTCCTGGCAGGAAAAAGCGTTTTACATTTCCCTGTAGCTATAAACAAAACTGTGCCAACCCACTATAAGCTTTATTCAGCTGATACTTCATACCAAGTACATACACATTATTTTAGATAATGGTGCATCTAACCAAGTGATTACAAAGCGATGTAAAATAACTATCAGGCCATTGCTTTACAAGATATGCTCTCTTCTCTTCCTTTAACCTTTTTCTTCCTGAGAGCCATGGGTAGTTGTAAATGATGAAGAAGTTCCAAGGCATCAATTAGTCCATTAGTGGATTACTGACTTTAAAATAAAAATCAAATGTATATACATGCCTTGTTTACTAGAACAAAGAGAACAAAAGAGAAATCTACTTTTTTATTCCTAGACCTTAATCAAATTTAACGGAAATATTGCCCAGAATGAAATAGAATTTGGATTAGATTTTAGACCAGCACTGCAATTCTCATCCTTAATAGTTTTAGCAAAGTGTTTTTATACTATTTATACCTTAGAAAATAACTTGAAATAAATTTCTGTGGAACAGTGCTGCTGTAAAACAACTGTATTTCCTTAAGTTTACAGAAGATGAATCTTCTATAAATCTGCTAAAGGAGTAAATGTACGGCTCTAACTGCTTATCACTGCCTTTTGAAACACATATAGTACTTAATGCAGAGGCAGTCTAAGAAATTTAAAATTAGCAGTGGTCCAACAAGTTCTGAAGTCTTATATAATTGATCTAATTTATAATTGGGTCTGCTTTCTGCAGTGGGTTTGAGCTCAAAAAGCCAATCCAGAGCCTGCAGGACGGGTAACTGAGCTGCAACTACAGTACCAGGAGGGGTCATATTGGCGGCTCAGGAACAGCTTCACTGCCCATCAGCAATGTGCCTGCTCCTCCTGTGTACTGCGAGTCCTTCCCTCGCAGTGACAGCAGGAGCTGCTCCCTGCCACCGGCCAGCTCCTTTGCCTGGAGTTCCTTCCCAAGCTGGCAGTACAAGCTCTCTCTTGCCTTGAGACAAACGCAGGCCTGCACCTTGGGCTGGGTTTGCCAGGTCTCTTTTTCCAGGCATCTGTCTCCCAGGCTTCTGCCCCAGCCCAGAGACATTTGGTATTTCCATCACCAGCTAGTTTTACAAAATGGTGTGATGAACCATTTTGGTTTTACCAAGAGGTGAATGATTGTGGTGCTTTCTTGTACACAATGTCCTATTAAGACCAAAACCAAGCTGTTTGTACAGCTTAGTTTGTGGCTGTTCTTACACCATTTATTCCACACTGCATAACTAAAGAAAATCACTCCTTTTCTTTTACTAAGTTTAGACTATAGCTTAGTGTAAATAGGTGCTGAAAGAAAATAAATGCCATAATCCCCTTACCTTTTTCCCCTCCCCAGCCAGGGTGCTGCTTGAGAGGCTTCTAGAGATGGAGAACAACTCACAGACAAATAACCTCAGACTGATGTTTCACAGACAAGACAGGTTCTATTACCCGTAGATTGACAGACCTGTGAGGAATTGGCTGCTACAGCCTGTCATACACTCGTCAAAGCTTAAGGATCAGTGAAGAAATAGGGACAAACATTGACGTGGTCACTCACCATGGAAACGAGAAGTGCTCCAAAGGCAATGCCAGGTTAAAATGGAAATTTATTACAGATTGCTACAACTGCACTGCTTCTATACAATGACCAATTTCAGTTAAAAGATGGCTACAGAATGGAACAACTCTCCTGACTCTATATGTAAAAGATGGAACTCTCCATTTCAGTTTCCACAATCACGTATGTTACCGATTACTAAGTACAGCCTACATATATACATGTGTGTATGTATATGAAGAACCAAACATCGATTGAATTATCTCAATATTCACAGAGCAGGAGTTCTATGCTCAGTGGAGTCCTGGATTTTTCTCAGCGAGCCTTTGCAGTGAGTTCTTAGCCAATGTGTGGCTCTGCTGCCATCCCTAATCAGCACTTGCCTTGCCCAAACTGAGGGCAAGTGGGGCATGTGCTGGGCATAGGTGGAGGTTTCATGGTGAAAATCCTCCAGCATTTACATCTGCTCATTGCTTTCAATAGCACAAATGACAAAACACCCATCTCAGCTGACAAATGTTATTTCTTGCAGATTGCTACAGTGGCACTGCTGATTGACAAATACACCAGAATCAATTTCAGTTGAAAAATGTCATTTATTACAAATTGCTACACCTGTGCTGACAATACAGAACGATACAAATCTCAATTAATGTTGAAAAAAGGAATTTACGAGATTGTTACAACCGGTCTATGTAAAAATATACAAACACCAAATTATGATTAAAAAAACCTAATTTATTGCCAAACACTACAACTCACTATCCACAAAGATCAATTAGGTGTTAACAACTTATATTTATTACATATTATATATTACTACAGGTTTAAAGCCCACACAGAAATACAAAAATATACATTCCCACACTAAATAGCCCTAGACTGAGAACTCAGTAGAGTTATACAACTATACATCTCCATACATGTTTAAATAAAATTAAATACATAAATACGCACATGTATATAAATACATATATAGCTCTGGAACAATCTACAAAAGTAAATCTAGAGTAAACATTATATTATATATATTACATACAATATACGTATAAAAGTAGGTCTATAACCCCCAAACCTATCCATAAATATACAAATATCACTGTACCAATAAATATCCATCCAACTGTATATGCAGCTATACATCTAGACACATATGTAAATGTAATTAAATAGACAGAAATAGATCAATATACATATAAAATATAAAAATAGACATATCCACTGATACAAATACCAATATACCTAAAGAGTCATATGCCTATCACTGCATCAATAGAAAAAGATACCTACACAACTGTAAACCTAAAAAATAGAACTACAGCTATAACATACATGTATAATTAGATACATATCTACAGATATATGTAATTACAAACATTTGTATATATTCACATCCATATATACATAGTACATGCATAAATATAACAGACATATAGAAATATTCCTATATAAATAGCAACACACATATATAAATATCCATATAATTATCCCTCTTCATGAGCAAGTCTAGACATCATTAAACTGAACTAGAAGGAGAGGGATTCCAGCAGCCCCATCCTCAAAGCCTCTCCCTCTGTCACTTCCTCCTGTGCAGAGCAGCTCTTCTGGACAGGGACAGCAGATGGGACATCTGGGAAGCAAAGGGAACCGAGTCAGTATCAGGACATTTCCCTTGTCAGCACCTGCACTTCCATCAGGGAAGGGAAAATCTCAGAGCCTCCCCAGAAGGGCTGGAAAGAAAAAGCAGGCCAAATGGCCAGGGTGTGGTGGGCGCAGCCGTGGCAGGATTGTCTTGCAGCCGCCGGCAGTCCAGCACAGCAGGCACAGCTCCCGGGCCCTGCCGGCACAGCTGCCTTGCCCAAGAACAGCCCCTGTGCCGGCCGGGGCAGCTGCGCTGAGCAGCCCCAGCATGGGCACGGCCCGCTCCTGCCCATCCGGGCAGTGCCCATGGCCAAAGCCCATGACACCCTCACCCCCGCCCTGTCTCACCGGCCCTGTGGCCTCACCCAGGGTCTCAGGTGGCAACAGCACATCCCTGTTCACTGCTCTTGCTTGTGGTCTTCAGCTTCTCTCTCTTGGCTCCTGTCAGTCTCTGGCTTGTTCAAGGTTTTCAGTGCAGCTGTGGCAAAAGTGCAGGCTCTGGAACTGGTTCCAAGGCCTGGCATAGCTGAGGTCCCGGACCCTTCTATGTTCCCTTCTGGCCCCCCTCCATTCCCTCAGCCCTACTGTCCTCTCAGCAAGCCCCCAGCCTCCTTCAGTTTCTTCAGCCCCTCACAGTTCTCTCACCCCCCTCAGTCCCTTCTGACCCATCCCATCCCCTTAGACCCATCAGCCCCCCCTCAGCCTGTGCCACTTCCCTGTCACCTCAGTGCCACCGTCGCCCTCTGCTCCCCCACACCCCTCAGCCCTGCCAGCACCTCAAGATCGCCGACCCTTCAGCGTCCCCGACTCTTCAGCCCCCTCAGTCTCACCGTCCTTCAGCAGTTCCGCAGGGGACAGTGCCTGGGGCCACCGACAGCTCCCACCGCTCCAGGGACATCCGGGGCTGGAACTGCTGCTCCGCCTGCCTGGCCACCAGCTCGGACCCAGCACAGCAAGAGGGGACAGAGGGGAGACAAGCAGAAAAGCAAAAAATGAAAAAGGCAGCTGAGGGGGAAAGAGGTAAAAATGCAGCCTAGGTCTACACAGATCAATCTATGTATCTAAACTCCCATATACCTCTAGCTAAATAACTATGCACAAATAATACAAATATAAATATAAATATAAATATAAATATAAATATAAATATAAATA
>JANEHK010000530.1:0-15171 GCA_025960845.1 Tachycineta bicolor | reverse complement strand
AAAAAAAAAAAAAAAAAAAAAAAAAAAAAGGAAAACAACTAGTTAGAGTTAAGCAATACCCCCTGAAGAAAAGTTAAGGGATTAGCCTAGTGATTGAATTTTTTTTTCTGTTAAAAAGCCTGCTGAATCATAGCTATTAATAGGATAACTGAGGATTTATACCCAGTGGTTCCCAACCCTTACACTTTGTTAACTTGTTTAACACCTGAACTAACATGGTTTATTGTTTTAGATTTAAGGGATGCTTTCTTTTGCCTTCCTCTCCAGCCAGAAGCCAGCCAGAAAATTTTTGCATTTGAATAAAAAAGTCAGCTCACATGGACAGTGCTTCTGCAGGAGTTCAAAAATTGCCCACCTTGTTTGAAGAACAACTAGCAAAAGATCTGGAATCCTGGGAAGCTCCATCAGGAAGACAACTGTTACAGTATGTGGATGACGTCCTGATAGCCACCAAAACTCAAGAGGCATGTCTGGAGTGGATGGTAAGCCTCCTAAACTTTTTGAGCCTACCGGGGTATCGCATATCCCAGAAGAAAGCCCAGATGGTGAAGCAAATAGTTATTTACTTGGGCTACGAGGTTAGTACTGGACCAAGAACCTTAGGGTAGGATCACAAGGAAGCAATATGCCAGACCCCAAAACTCCAGACAGTAAAAGAACTGAGAACTTTTCTAGGCATGACAGGGTGGTGCAGACTGTGGATTTCCAACTGTGGGTTGTTTATTAAACCTCTGTGTGCCTTGATCACGGAAGGGAGCAGGGATCTCCAAAAGAAGCAACTCGAGCCTTCAACCAGCTAAAGAAGGCCCTCATGTCAGCTCTAGCCCTGGGACTTCCAGACATGAGTAAACCATTCTTTTTGTTTTCACTTGAGAAGCAGGGGATCACCTTGGGAATACTAGCACAGACCTGGGCCTGTGTCGCAGGGCAGTCGCCTAAGCAGCCGCATGCAGCAGCTAAGGAACGGCCAGGGTGCCTCAGAGCCATTGCAGCAGTGGCAGCGAACATCCAAGAGACACGGAAGTTCACCGTAGGCCAGAAGATGACCATGCCAGTATCCCACACAGTGTCTGCAGTCCTAAAAGTGAAAGGGGGACATTCGCTCTCCCCACAGAGACTCCTGAAGTACCAAGCCATAATGGTAGAATGAGATGTTGAGATTGTGGTAACTAACACTGTGAATCCAGCTTCCTTCCTCAGCATGAGTATGGGATAACCAGTGATCCATGAGTGCCTGGAGGCCATCGAAGCCACCTACTCCAGTTGCCCAGATCTGAAGGATACCCTTCTCGAGAATACTGAGACCTGGTCCACCGATGGAAGCAGCTGTGTCATCAGTGGAAGAAGGCATGCTGGGTAAGTGGTTACCACAAGATGAGAGGTAATAGAATCTGGACCATTACCAACCAACACCTCAGCACAGAAGGCTGAAATAACTACCTTAACTTGGGCTTTAGAGCTGGCATCAGGAAAGAAAGTTAATATCTACAAAGACTTAAGGTATGCATTTCGGTAGTTCATACACTTGGAGCCGTCTGGAAAGAAAGAGGACTGTTGAATTGACAAGAAAAAAAAAAAGGTATTAAACATGCACAAGCGATAATAAAACTTGGAGGCAGTCCAGCTACCTGAAAAGGCAGCCATCATGCATATCAAAGCACACCAAAAAGTGAGCTCTGAATTGGATGAAGAAAACAAGCTGGTGGACAGAAAGGCAAAAGAAGCAGCTAAAGGTGAGATAGGCAGTCTCAATTCCAGATGGGCAAATTTCCATTGAAGGTAAGCCAAAGCACAGTAAAAAGGACAAGAGGGGTGGGCTATTACAGATAAAAGGAAAGGAAGACTTATGTTCCTCCTCTTACATGCTATAGTCATTAGTGAAAGAGGAACATGAAAAAACACATTGGGGAATAAATTAATTATTTGAAAGATAGAATCATAGCTAGAAATTTGTAAAATATGGTAATTTAGGTGACTTGCCAATGTAGCCTTTGCCTCCAAACTAATCCCAAAAATTATATTAAACCAAAGCTTGGGCAAATTGGGAAAAGATATGTACCTGGGCAGCAATAGCAAATTGATTTTTCAGAACTACCCAGGAAAGGAGGGCATGGATACCTATTGGTATTCACAGATACCTTTTCAGGGTGGCCAGAAGCTTTCCCTACCAGAACTGCCAAAGTGCAAGAGGTAACCAAAGCAGTGTTATAAGAAATAATATCATGCTTTGGAGTCCCAGCCACAATGTTTTTAGATAGGAGGCCATATTTTATTTCAAAATTGCGTAGCAAATTAAGCAGTAAATTATAAAACTGGGGCTCAAATCAGAGAACTAGATGGACCAGTACATGATGTACAGCCTGGGGATTACGTATACATTAAGTCTTTTGCAGAAAAAAACTTTGGAACCACGGTGGGAGAGACCATTCCAAGTGCTCCTCATCATCTTTAATACAATCAAGGTCAAGGAACAAAGCACCTGGATCCATCACTCACAAGTGAAGAAAGCTCCTGAGAAACTCTGGAAAGTTATATTGGGTGACAATGAACTAAAGTGGGAAAATAAATGATAAGTATAATATAACAACTTTTTTTAAAAATAGGAAAGCTTGTAATTGTAATAGGTAATCAAATAGGTATAGCCTGGAAAGTTGTGGCATTTATGACCATCACTATAGCCACAGCTAATGCAGCACCACTGCATTATAATGTGACTGGTAAATATAAGTGCCAAGGGAAAGCTTATACTTTATCTCCTGTAAGTCTCTGATTCAGATGCTAAAAAATTACAAATGCAACTGTGTAAGAAAAATTAATTTAACTTGTGCAATTATAACTTTGTCAAAATTGAAGAATGTGATTTTTCCTATTAGGCACATGTTGTATCCCACCAATATATAAAGGCAAACTTGACTACTGTTCAAGAAATATTGCGTGTGCCTATAGAGATGAACTTAAATTTAATTGCACAATTATTGAAACACCATGGATTAAAGAAAAGAAGAAAAAAAATTAAAAAAAAAAGAGGACTTTGATTGCAATGCATCATGACACAGAGACTATATGGAGAGTATTTAAAATTTAGTAGAAGGTCCATCCCATCATTGGTGGGATGTGCTTTCTGGGAAGTCACCAGCTGCAACTGGTTTGGTCAATACCTTGGTTTATTTGATTATTGTTTTGTTTAATTTAGTTGGTATAAGTTTGATTTTGTTTGTTACAAAATTTCTTTGGAATTGGAGAATGCTGAAGCAACTAGAAGTTTTAACTTTAATATTAAGAGCATATAGTATAGTTTTAAAGGACCCCCTACCACAGTTTTGCTAGAAGAAGAACTTACATATTAGTAAAAGAATTTACGAACTTTGAAGAAGGAGTGGGGAATGAGACATGACTTTAAAGAGTTAAGATTTTTGCTAAGGGTTAGAAGCAATTTCTATTGATCAAGATGTAAGTTAGATTAGTAAATGGTAGGTTAATGATTATTAGATGCCCAAGCTAGAGCTAACTGTTCTGTTATGAGCTTGTTTATAGAAAAAGTGAAGTAAGTGAACGGTCATAAGAACAGATTGAAACCAGTAAGAACAATGGCCAGCACCTGGACTTGGTATCAATCAATCACGAAGCAGGGGACTTTGGACAGTGCCAGAGGGTCACAGAGACCTGATGAAGACTCTCCTGACTTCACCCTTTGAGACCACTGACCCAATTTGAGACCACCGATCCAATTCAAGAGAAGAACTGCACACGTGTGAAGGACTGATAGCCTCATTTTAATACAGAGCGGGGATGGGAGGTGCTGGGGTTATGCATATGTATTGTATGTAAGATCTTGGAAAATAAATAGAGAGCAAAGAGCCTTGTTCGGGGTGGCCACGCCTTTCGCAGATGACTCCCGTGCCGCGCGCCGGTGAATAAACATACCACTTTCTAACTTTAACTAGTTAGAGGGTCTTTGTCCGTGACTATATTGGTTTTTAATGACTCCCCCTCTGTATGACAACAGAGTGGTGGCAGCCCCATTTTTCCCTTCTTTCTGACATCACAGTGGTGGAATCCCTGTCTTCCTCTGTCTAGGACATCACAGTGGTGGCAACCCCTGTGATCCTCTCTCTATGACAACACAGTAGTGGCAGCACCATTGTTCCCCTCTCTATGAAATCACAGTCCTGGAATCCCTGTCTACCCCTGTCTATGACATCACAGTGGTGGCAACCCCTGTGTTCCCCTCTCTATGACAACACAGTGGTGGCAGCAACATTGTTCCCTTCTTTCTGACATCACAGTGGTGAAATCCCTGTGATCACCTGTCTATGACATCACAGTGGTGGCAACCCCTGTGTTCCCCTCTCTATGACAACACAGTGGTGGCAGCCCCATTGTTCCCTTCTTTCTGACATAACACTCCTGGAATACCCATCTTCCTCACCCTATGAGGACACAATGGTGGCAGCCCCATTGTTCCCTTCTTTACGACATCACAGCGCTGGAATCCCTGTGTTCCCCTGTCTATGACATCACAATCGTGTCAACCCCTGTGTTCCCCTCTTTATGACAACACAGTGGTGGCAGCCCCATTGTTCCCTTCTTTCTGACATCACAGTGGTGGAATCCCTGTGTTCTCCTGTCTATTATAACACAGTGATGGCAGCCACACTGTTTCCCTCTCTATGCCTTCACAATAGAGGTAGCGCCATCATTCCCTAAATTTTGACATCACAGTGGTGGAATCCCTGTGTTCCTCTGTCTATGACATCACAGTAGTGGCAACCCCTGTGTTCCCTTCTCTATGAAAACACTGTGGTGGCAGCACCGTTGTTCCCTTCTCGATGACATCACAGTGGTGGAATCCCTGTCTTCCTCTGTCTATGACATAACAGTGGTGGCAACCCCTGTGTTCCCTTCTTTATGACAACACAGTGGTGGAGCCCCATCGTTCCCTTTTTCTGACATCACAGTGGTGGAATCCCTGTGTTAGCCTGTCTA
Organism: Tachycineta bicolor; assembly: GCA_025960845.1. Classification (NCBI taxonomy): domain Eukaryota; kingdom Metazoa; phylum Chordata; class Aves; order Passeriformes; family Hirundinidae; genus Tachycineta; species Tachycineta bicolor. The sequence continues at coordinate 10,185 of JANEHK010000530.1, read as the reverse complement.
TGACATCACAGTGGTGGCAACACCTGTGTTCCGCTCTCTATGACAACACAGTGGTGGCAGCCCCATTGTTCCATTCTTTCTGACATCACAGTGGTGGAATCCCTGACTTCTTCTGTCTAGGACATCACATTGGTGGCAACCCCTGAGTTCCCCTCTCAATGACAACACAGTGGTGGCAGACCATTGTTCCCTTCTTTACGACACTACAGTGCTGGAATCCCTGCGTTCCCCTGTCTATGACATCACATTGGTGGCAACCCCTGAGTTTCCCTCTCAATGACAACACAGTGGCGGCAGCACCATTGTTACCTTCTTTACGACTTCAAAGTGCTGGAATCAGTGTGTTCTCCTGTCTATGACAACACAGTGATGGCAGCCACACAGACCCCCTCTCTATGACTTCACAGTAGTGGTAGCGCCATCATTCCCTTAACTTTGACATCACAGCGGTGGAATCCCTGTGTTCCTCTGTCGATGACATCACAGTGGTGGCAAGCCTTGTGTTCCCCTCTCTATGACAACACAGTGGTGGCAGCCCCATTTTTCCCTTCTTTCTGATACCACAGTGGTTCAATCCCTTACTTCTTCTGTCTAGGACATCACCGTGGTGGCAACACTTGTGTTCCCCTGTCTATGACAACACAGTGGTGGCAGCCCCATTGTTCCCTTCTTTACGACATCACAGTGCTGGTATCCCTGCGATCGCCTGTCTATGACATCACAGTGGTGGCAACCCCTGTGTTCACCGCTCTATGAAATCACAGTGGTGCAAGCCCCATTGTTCCCTTCTTTAAGATATAACACTCCTGGAAAACCCATCTTCCTCTGTCTATGACAACACAGTGGTGGCAGCCCCATTATTCCCTTCTTTCTGACATCACAGTGGTGGAATCCATGTGTTCCCCTGTTTATGACAACACAGTGATGGCAGACACACAGTTCCCCTCTCCATGACTTCACAGTAGTGGTAGCGCTATCATTCCATTTACTTTGGCATCACAGTGCAGGAATCCCTGTCTCCCTCTGTCCATGACATCACAGTGGTGGCAACCCCTGTGTTCCCCTCTCTATGAAAACACAGTGGTGGCAGCACCATTGTTCCCTTCTTTCTGACATCGCAAACCTGGAATACCCATCTTCCTCTGTCTATGACATCACATTGGTGGCAACCCCTGTGTTCCCCTCTATACGACAACACAGTGGTGGAAGCCCCATTGTTCCCTTCTTTAAGACATCACAGTGGTGGAATCCCTGCCTTCCTCTGTCTAAGACATCACAGTGGTGGAATCCCTGTGTTCCTCTGTCTATGACATCACAGTGGTGGCAACCCCTGTGTTCTCCTCTCTATGAGAACACAGCGGTGGCAGCACAATTATTCCTTTCTTTATGACATCACTGGTGGAATCCCTGTCTTCCTCTGTCTATGACATCACAGTGGTGGCAACCCCTCTGTTCCCGTCTCTACGACAGCACAGTGGTGGCAGCACCATTGTTCCCTTCTTTACGACATCACCATGCTGGAATACCTGTCTTCCTTTGTCTATGAAATCACATTGTTGGCAACCCCTGTGTTCCCCTCTCTATGACAACACAGTGGTGGCAGCCCCATTGTTCCCTTGTCTATGACACCACAGTGGTGAAATCCCTGTTTTCCTCTGTCTATGAGATCACAGTGGTGGCAACCCCTGTGTTCCCCTCTCTATGACAAACACACTGGTGGCAGCCCCATTGTTCCCTTCTTACTGATATCACAGTGGTGGAATCCCTGTGTTCTCCTGTCTAAGACAACACAGTGATGGCAGCCACACTGTTCCCCTCTCTATGAAAACACAGTAGTGGTAGCGCCATCATTCCCTTAACTTTGCCATTACAGTGGTGGACTCCCTGTCTTCCTCTGTCTATGACATCAAAGTGGTGGCAACCCCTGTGTTCCCTTCTCTATGACAACACAGTGGTGGCAGCCCCATTGTTCCCTTCTTTCTGACATCACAGTCCTGGAATACCTGTCTTCCTCTGTCTATGACATCACAGTGGTGGCAACCCCTGTGTTCCCCTCTCTATGACAACATAGCATTGGCAGCACCATTGTTCCCTTCTTTCTGACATCACAGTCCCGGAATCCCTGTCTTTCTTAGTCTATGACATCACAGTGGTGGGAACCCCTGTGTTCCCCACTCTATGACAACACAGTGGTGGCAACCCAATTGTTCCCTTATTTCTGACATCACAGTGCTGGAATCCCTGTGTTCTCCTGTCTATGACAACACAATGGTGGCAGCCACACAGTTCCCCTCTCTATGACTTCACAGTGGTTGCAGCCCCATTGTGCCCTTCTGTATGACATCACAGTGCTGGAAACCCTGTGTTCCTCCATCTATGACATCACAGTGGTGGCAACCCTTGTGTTCCCCTCTCTATGACAACACAGTTGTGATAGCCCAATTGTTCCCTTCTTTCTGACATCACAGTGGTGGAATCCCTGTCTTCCTCTGTCTATGACATCACATTGGTGGCAACCCCTGTGTTCCCCTCTATATGACAACACAGTGGAGGGAGCCCCATTGTTCCCTTCTTTATGACATCACAGTGGTGGAATCCCTGCCTTCCTCTGTCTAAGACATCACAGTGGTGGAATCCCTGTGTTCCTCTGTCTATGACATCACAGTGGTGGCAATGCCTGTGTTCCCCTCTCTATGACAACACAGTCGTGGCAGCCCCAAGGTTCCCTTCTCACTGACATCACAGTCCTGGAATACCTGTCTTCCTCTGTCTATGACATCACAGTGGTGGCAACCCCTGTGTTCTCTTCTCTATGATAACACAGTGGTGGCATCCCAATTGTTCCCTTCTTTCTGACATCACAATCCTGGAATCCCTGTCTTCCTCTGTCTATGACATCACAGTGGTGGCAACCCCTGTGTTCCCCTCCCTATGACAACACAGTGGTGGCAGCACCATTGTTCCCTTCTTTATGACATCACAGTGCTGGAATCCCTGTGTTCTCCTGTCTATGACCACACAGTGATGTCAGCGACACAGTTCCCCACTCCAAGATTTGACAGTAGTTTTAGCGCCCTCATTGCCTTAATTTTGACATCACAGTGGTGGAATCCCTGTGTTCCTCTGTCTATGACATCAGAGTGCTGGCAACCCCTGTGTTCCCTTCTCTATGACAACACAGTGGTGGCAGCACCATTGTTCCCTTCTTTCTGACATCACAGTGCTGGAATACCTGTCTTCCTCTGTCTATGACACCACAGTTGTTGCAACCACTGTATTCCCCTCTCTATGACAACACAATGGTGGCAGCCCCATTGCTCCCTTCTTTACGACATCACAGTGCTTGAATCCCTGTGTTCCCCTGTCTATGACAACACAGTGGTGGCATCTATAATATTCCCTTCTTTATGACATCATTGTGGTGGAATCCCTGTCTTCCTCTGTCTATGACATCACAGTGGTGGCAACCCCTGTGTTCCCCTCTCTATGACAACACAGTGGTGGCAGCCCCATTGTTCCCTTCTTTCTGACATCACAGAGGTGGCAGCACCATTGTTCCCTTCTTTACGACATCACAGTCCTGGAATACCTGTCTTACTCAGTCTATGACATCACAGCGGTTGCAACCCCTGTGTTCTCCTCTCTATGACAACACAGGGGTGGCAGCCCCATTGTTCCCTTCTTTCTGACATCACAGTACGGGAATACCTGTCTTCCTCTGTCTATGACATCACAGTGGTGGAAACCCCTGTGTTCCCCTCTATATGACAACACAGCGTTGGCAGCCCCATTGTTCCCTTCTTTATGACACCACAGTGGTGGAATCCATGTGTTCTCCTGTCTACGACAACACAGTGATGGCAGCCACACAGTTCCCCTCTCTATGACTTCACAGCAGTGGTAGCGCTATAATTCCATTAAATTTGGCATCACAGTGCTGGAATCCCTGCGTTCCACTGTTTATGACATCACCGTGGTGGCAACGCCTGTGATCCCCTCTCTATGACAACACAGTGGTGGCAGCCCCATTGTTCCCTTCTTTCTGACATCACAGTCGTGGAATCCCTGTGTTCCCCTGTCTATAACATAACAGTTTTGGCAGGCCAATTGTTCCCTTCTTTCTGAAATCACAGTGCTGGAATCCCTGTGTTCCCCTCTCTATGCCAAGACAGTGATTGCAGCCACACAGTTCCCCTCTCTATGGCAACACAGTGGTGGCAGCCCCATTGTTCCCTTCTTACTGATATCACAGTGGTGGAATTCCTGCCTTCCTCTGCCTAAGACATCACAGTGGTGGAATCCCTGTGTTCCGTTTTCTATGACATCACAGTGGTGGCAACCCCTGTGTTCCCCTCTCTATGACAACACAGTGGTGGCAGCCCCATTGTTCCCTTCTTTATGACATCACAGTCCTGGAATCCTTGTGTTCCCCTGTTTTGACAACCCAGTGGTAGCAGGCACACTGTTCCCCTCTCTATGACTTCACAGTAGTGGTAGCACCAGCATCCCCCTAATTTTGACATCACAGTCGTGGCAATCCTTGTGTTTCTCTGTCTATGACATCACAGTGGTGGCAACACATGTGTTCCCCTCTCTATGACAACACAGTGGTGGCAGCCGCATTGTTCCCTTCTTTACGACAACACAGTCCTGGAATCCATTTTCTCCTCTGTCTATGACAACGCAGTGATGGCAGCCACAGTGTTCCCCTCTCTATGACTTCACAGTAGCGGTAGCACCAGCATTCCCCTAACTTTGACATCACAGTGGTGGAATCCCTGCCTTCCTCTGTCTATGACATCACAGTGGTTTCTACCCCTGTGTTCCCCTCTCAATGACTTCACAGTGGAGGCAGCCCCATTGTTCCCTTCTTCATGGCATCACAGTCCTGGAATCCTTGTGTTGTTCTGTTTTGACAACCCAGTGATTGCAGCCACACTTTTCCCCTCTCTATGATTTCACAGTAGTGGTTTGCACCAGCATCCCCCTAACTTTGACATCACAGTGGTGGATTCCCTGTGTTCCTCTGTATATGACGTTGCAGTGGTGGCAACCCCAGTGTTCCCTTCTCTATGACACCACAGTGGTGGCAACCCTATTGTTCCCTTCTCTATGACATCACAGAGGTGGAATTCCTATCTTCATTTGTCTATGACATCACAGTGGTGGCAACCCCTGTGTTTCCTTCTCTATGACAACAAAGTGGTGGCAACCCTACTGTTCCCTTCTCTATGACATCACAGTCCTGGAATCCTTGTCTTCCTCTATCTATGATATCACAGTGGTGGAATCCCTGTCTGCGTCTGTCTATGACATCACAATGGTGGCAACCCCTGTGTTCCCCTCTCTATGACAACACAGTGGTGGCAGCCCCATTGTTCCATTCTCTATGACATCACAGTCTTGGAATCCCTGTGTTCCTCTGTCTATGACAACCCAGTGATCGCAGCCACACTGTTCCCCTTTCTATGACTTCACAGTAGTGGTAGCAGCATCATTCCCCTGGTTATGACATCACAGTGGTGGAATCCCTGTCTTCCTCTGTCTATGACATCACAGTGGTGGCAACCCCTGTGTTCCCCTCTCTATGACAACACAGTGGTGGCAGCCCCATTGTTCCCCTGCTTTATGACATCACCGTCCTCAAATCCCTTTGTTCCGCTGCCTATGACAACGCAGTGATGGCAGCCACACTGTTCCCCTCTCTATGACTTCACAGTAGGGGTAGCACCAGCATTCCCCTAAAGTTGGCATCACAGTGGTGGCAACCCCTGTGTTCCCCTCTCTATGACAACACAGTGGTGGCAACCCCATTGTTCCCTTCTCTATGACACCACATTGGTGGAATCCCTGTCTTCCTCTGTCTATGACATCACAGTGGTGGCAACCCCTGTGTTCCCTACTTTATGACATCACAGTCCTGGAATCACTGTGATGCCTTGTCTATGACAACACAGTGATGGCAGCCACACAGTTCCCCTCTCTATGACTGCACAGTAGTGGTAGCACCAGCATTCCCCTAAATTTGACATCACAGTGGTGGAATCCCTGTGTTCCTCTGTCTATGACATCACAGTGGTGGCAACCCCTGTGTTCCCCTCTCTATGACAACACAGTGGTGACAGCCCCATTTTTCCCTTCTTTATGACATCACAGTCCTGGAATCCCTGTCTTCCTCTGTCTATGACATCACAGTGGTGGCAACCCCTGTGTTCCCCTCGCTATGACAACACAGTGGTGGCAGCCCCATTGTTCCCTTCTATATCACACCATAGTGGTGGAATCCCTGTGTTCTCCTGTCTATGACATCACTGTGGTTGCAACCCCTCTGTTCCCCTCTCTATGACAACACACTGGTGGCATCCCCATTGTTCCCTTCTTTATGTCATCAAATGATGGAATCCCTGTGTTCTGTCTATGAATCACAGTGATGGCAGCCACACTGTTCCCCTCTCCATGACTTCTCAGCAGTGGTAGCACCAGCAATCCCCTAATTTGACATCACAGAGGTTGAATCCCTGTGTTCCCCTCTCTATGACAACACAGTGGTGGCAACCCCATTGTTCCTTCTATCTGACATCACAGTGGTGGAATCCCTTTCTTCCTCTTTCTATGACATCACAGTGGTGGACACCACTGTTTTCCCCTCTCTATGACAACACAGTGGTGGCAGCCCCATTGTTCCCTTCTCTATGACATCACAGTGGTGGAATCCCTGTCTTCCTCTGTCTATGACATCACAGAGGTGGCAACCCCTGTGTTCCCCTCTCTATGACAACACAGTGGTGGCAGCCCCATTTTTCCCTTCTTTATTACATCACAGTTGTGGAATCCCTGTGTTCCTCTATCTATGACATCACAGTGGTGGCAACCCCTGTGTTCCCCTCTCTATGACAACACAGTGGTGGCAGCCCCATTGTTCCCTTCTCTATGATATCGAAGTGGTGGAATACGTGTGTTCCCCTGTCTATGACACCTCAGTGCTGGGAGCCACACATTTCCCCTCTGTATGACTTCACAGTAGTGGTAGCACCAGCATTGCCCTAAATTTGACATCACAGTGGTGGAATCCCTGTCTTCATCTGTTTATGACATCACAGTGGTGGCAAACACTGTATTCCCCTCTCTATGACATCACTGTGGTGGCAGCCCCATTGTTCCCTTCTTTATGACATCACAGTGCTGGAATTTCAGCTTTCCCCTCTCTATGACAACACAGTGGTGGCAGCCCCATTGTACCATTCTTGATATCACAGTCCTTGAATCCTTGTGTTGCCCTCTTTTGACAACCCAGTGATGGCAGCCACACATTTCCCCTCTCTATGACTTCACAGTAGTGGTAGCACCAGCATCCCCCTAACTCTGACATCACAGTGGTGGAATCCCTGTCTTCCTCTGTCTATGATATCCCAGTGGTGGTAACCCCTGTGTTCCCCTCTCTATGACAACACAGTGGTGGCAGCCCCGTTGTTCACTTCTTTATGATATCACCGTCCTGGAATCCTTGTGTTCCCCTGTTTTGACAACCCAGTGGTGGCAGGCACACTGTTCCCCTCTATGACTTCACAGTAGTGGTAGCTCCAGCATCCCCCTTACTTTGACATCACTGTGGTGGAATCCCTGTTTTCCTCTGTCTATGACATCACAGTGGTGGAATCGCTGTCTTCCTCTGTCTATGATATCACAGTGGTTGCAAACACTGTATTCCCCTCTCTATGACAAAACTGTGTTGGCAGCCCCATTTTTCCGTTCTCTATGACATCACAGTGCTGGAATCTTTGTGTTCACCTGTCTCTGACAACACAATGATGGCCGCCACACTATTCCCCTCTCTATAACTTCACTGTAGTGGTAGCACCAGCATTCCCCTAAATTTGTCATCACAGTGGTGGCAACCCCTGTGTTCCCCTCTCTATGACAACACAGTGGTGGCAGCCCCATTGTTCCCTACATTCTGGCTTCAGAATGGTGGAATGCCTTTCTTCCTCTGTCTATGACATCAAAGTGGTGGCAATCCCTGTTTTCCCCTCTCTATCACAGCACAGTGGTGGCAGCCCCTTTGTTCCATTCTTTATGACATCACAGTCCCGGAATCCCTGTTTTCCCCTGTCTATGACAACACAGTGATTGCAGGCCCTGTGTTCCCCTCTCTATGACAACACAGTGGTAGCAGCCCCTGTGTTCCCTTCTTTATGACATCACAGTGGTGGAATCCCTGTATTCCTCTGTCGATGACATCACAAGGGTTTCAACCCCTGTGTTCCCCTCTTTATGACAACACCCTGGTGGCGGCCCCATTGTTCCCTTTTTTCTGACATCACTGTTGTGGAATCCCTGTCTTCCTCTATTTCATCACATTGGTGGCAAGCCCTGTGTTCAGCTCTCTATGACAACACAGTGGTGGCAGCCCCTGTGTTCCCTTCTTTATGACATCACAGTGTCTGAATCCCTGTGTTCCTCTGTCTATGACATCACAGTGGTGGCAATCCTTGTGTTCCCCTCTCTATGATAACACAGTGGTGGCAGCCCCATTGTTCCCTTCTTTATGACATCACAGTTGTGGAATCTCTGTGTTCCTCTGTCTATGACATCACTGTGATGGCAACCCCTGTGTTGCCCTCTCTATGACAACACAGTGGTGGCAGCCCCATTTTTGTCTTCTTTATGACATCACAGTGGCAAAATCCCTGTGTTCTGTCTATGACATCACAGTGATAGCAGCCACACTGTTCCCTTCTCTACGACATCACAGTAGTGGTCCGCCAGCGTTCCCCTAAAATTGACATCACAGTGGTGGAATCCCTGTGTTCTCCTGTCTATGACATCACAGTGGTGGCAACCCCTGTGTTCCCCTGTCTATGACACCACAGTGGTGGCAGCCCCATAGTTCCCTTCTTTCTGACATCACAGTCCTGGAATACCTGTCTTTGCCTGTCTATGACATCACAGTGGTGGCAACACCTGAGTTTCCCTCTCTATGACAACACAGTGGTGGCAGCCCCATTGTTCCGTTCTCTAAGACATCACAGTGGTGGAATCCCTGTCTTCCTCTGTCTCTGACATCATAGTGGTGGCAACCCCTGTGTTCCCCTGTCCATGATAACACAGTGGTGGCAGCCCCATTGTTCTATTCTTTCTGATATCACCGTCCTGGAATCCCTGTGTTCCCCTGTCTATGATAACGCATTTATGGCAGCCGCACTGTTCTCCTCTCTATGACTTCACAGTATTGGTAGCACCGGCATTCCCCTAACTTTGACATCACAGTGGTGGAATCCCTGTTTTCCTCTTTCTATGACATCACAGTGGTGGCAACCACGCTGTTCCCCTCTCTATGACAACACAGTGGTGGCAGCACCATTGTTCCCTTCTTTATAACATCCAAGTGGTGGAATCCTTGTGTTCCCCTCTCTATGACAACCCAGTGATGGCAGACACACGCTTCCACTCTCTATGACTTCACAGTAGTGGTAGCACCTGCATTCCCCTAACTTTGACATCACAGTGGTGGAATCCCTGTCTTCCTCTGTCTATGACATCACAGTCGTGGCAACCCCTGTGTTCCCCACTCTATGACATCACAGTTGTGGCATCACCATTTCTTCCATCTTTGTGACATCCCACTGGTATCAGCCCCAGGTTTCTGCTCATTAGGACACTACAGCATTGTTCGCACCAGAGATCCCCTGTCTATAACATCACTGTTGTGGCAGCCCTGTGTTCCACTCTCTATGACACCACCGTGGGGTCTACAGCAATGTTCCATTCTCTATGACACCATAGTTGTGGCAGCCGCAGCTCTCCTCCCTTGGTCACAGTACAGTGGTGGCAGCCCCAGCGTTCCCGTGTCTGTGACGCCACAGCGCATGTAGCCCCCACCTTCCCTGCCTGGAGACGCTCAATGCCGAGTGTCCAGAGCTGCATCCAGTCAATACCACTGAGCAGCCACTGAGCCCCTGCCGGCCTGGCCGCAGCTTTACTCCTGTGCACACAGCCCAGGGAAGGTCTTCTTGGCCTCCCCCACAGTGCCACAGATGAGGCCGAGATACACTTACAAGAGCTGTACCCAGAGCTGGCAGGGATTTCATTCAAAAGCACAAAACCACTCTGCCCCCAGCACAGCTGCTCCCACCCTCCCTAGTTTCACCTGAACACACAGAGCACCTGAGACTGCAAGCAATGACC
>JANEHK010000529.1:952-17854 GCA_025960845.1 Tachycineta bicolor | reverse complement strand
TTCCTTCCTTCCTTCCTTCCTTCCTTCCTTCCTTCCTTCCTTCCTTCATCCTTCCTTCCTTCCTTCCTTCCTTCCTTCCTTCCTTCCTCCCTTCCTCCCTTCCTCCCTTCCTCCCGTTCTCTCTTTCTCTCTTTCTTCCGACATCACAGTGCTGGAATCCCTGGGTTCCCCTCTCTACCACAACACAGTGATGGCAGCCACACTGTTCCCCTCTCTATGACAACACAGTGGTGGCACCCCATTGTTCCCTTCTTTATGACATCGCAGTCCTGGAATCCTTGTGTTCCCCTGTTTTGACAACCCAGTGATGGCACCCACACTGTTCCCCTCTCTATGACTTCACAGTAGTGGTAGCACCAGCATCCCCCTAACTTTGACATCACAGTGGTGGAATCCCTGTGTTCCTCTGTCTATGACATCACTGTGGTGGCAACCCCTGTGTTCCCCTATTTATGACAACACAGTGATGGCAGCCCCATTTTTCCCTTCTCTATGACATCACAGTGGTGGAATCCCTGTGTTCCTCTGTCTATGACATCAGAATTGTGGCAATACCTGTGTTCCCGTCTCTATGACAACACAGTGGTGGCAGCCCCATTGTTCCCTTCTATATGATATGACAGTCCTGGAATTCCTTTGATTCCCAGTTTATGACATTACAGTGGTGGCAAGCCCTGTGTTCCCCTCTCTATGACAACACAGTGGGGGCAGCCCCATTGTTCCCTTCTCTATGACATCACAGTGGTGGAATCCTTGTGTTCCTCTGTCTATAACATCACAGTGGTGGCAATCCCTGTGTTCCCCTCTCTATGACAACACAGTGGTTGCAGCCCCATTGTTCCCTTCATTATGACATCACAGTCCTGGAATCCTTGTGTTCCCCGTCTATGACAACCCAGTGATGGCAGCCACGCTGTTCCCCTCTCTATGACTTCACAGTAGTGGTAGCACCAGAATCCCCCTAACTTTGACATCACAGTGGTGGAATCCCTGTCTTCCTCTGTCTATGACATCACCGCGGTGGCAACCCCTGCGTTCCCCTCTCTATGAACACAGCGGTGGCAACCCCTGTGTTCCCCTCTCTATAACAACACAGTGGTGGCAGCCCCATTGTTCCCTTCTGTATAGCATCACAGTCCTGGAATCCCTGAGTTCCTCTGTTTATGACAACCCAGTGGTGGCAGCTCCTTTTTTCCTTTCTCTATGACATCACAGTGATGGAATCCCTGTCTTCCTCTGTCTATGACAACACAGTGGTGGCAGCCCCTTTTTTCCCTTCTTTATGTCATCACAGTCCTGGAATCCTTGTGTTCCCCTGTTTTGACAACTCAGTGATGGCGGCCACACTGTTCCCCTCTCTATGACTTCACAGTAGTGGTAGCACCAGCATCCCCCTAACTTTGATATCACAGTGGTGGAATCCCTGTGTTCCTCTGTCTATGACATCACAGTGGTGGCAACCCCTGTGTTCCCCTCTCTGTGACAACACAGTGGTGGCCGCCCCATGGTTCCCTTCTTTATGGCATCACAGTCCTGGAATCCCTTTGTTCCCCTGTCTATGAAAACACAGTGATGGCAGCCACACTGTTCCCTTCTTTATGACAACACAGTGGTGGCACCCCATTGTTCCCTTCTTTATGACATCACAGTCCTTGAATCCCTTTGTTCCCCTGTCTATGACAACACGGTGATGGCAGCCACACTGTTCCCCTCTCTATGACTTCAGAGTTCTGCTAGCACCATCGTTACCCAAACTTTGACATCACAGGGGTGGAATCCCTTTGTTCCCCTCTCTATGAAAACACTGTGGTGGCAGCACTATTGTTCCCTTCTTTATGGCATCACAGTCCTGGAATCCTTGTGTTCCCCTGTCTATGACAACCCAGTGAAGGCAGCCACACTGTTCCCCTCTCTATGACTCCACAGTAGTGGTAGCACCAGCATCCCCCTAACTTTGACATCACAGTGGTGGAATCCCTGTGTTCCACTGTCTATGACATCACAGTGGTGGCAACCCCTGTGTTCCCCTCTCTATGACCAACACAGTGGTGACAGCCCCATTGTTCCCTTCTTTATGACATCACAGTCCTGGAATCCCTTTGTTCCCCTGTCTAGGACAACCCAGTGATGGCAGCTAGACTATTCCCCTCTCTATGACTTCACAGTAGTGGTAGCACCAGCATCCCCCTAACTTCGACATCACAGTGGTGGAATCCCTGTGTTCCTCTGTCTATGACATCACAGTGGTGGCAACCCCTGTGTTCCACTCTCTATGACAACACAGTGGTTGCAGCCTCATTGTTCCCTTATTTAGGACATCACTGTCCTGCAATCCCTGTGTTCCCCTGTCTGTGACATCACAGTGGTGGCAACCCCTGTGTTCCCCTCTCTATGACAACACGGAGGTAGCAGCCCCATTGTTCCCTTCTCTATGACATCACAGTCCTGGAATCCCTTTGTTCACCTGTCTATGACAACACAGAGACGGCAGCCACACTGTTCCCCTCCTATGACTTCAGAGTAGTGGTGGCACCAGCGTTCCCCTAACTTTGACATCACAGTGGTGGAATCCCTGTGTTCCCCTCTCTATGACAACACAGTGGTGCCAGCCCCAATGTTCTCTTCGTTATGACATCACTGTCCTGGAATCCCTGTGTCCCTCTGTCTATGACATCAGAGTGGTGGCAACCCCTGTGTTCCCGTCTCCATGACAACACAGTGGTGGCAGCCCCATTGTTCCCTTCTTTATGACATCACAGTCCTGGAATCCCTTTGTTCCCCAGTCTATGACAACACAGTGTTGGCAGCCACACTGTTCACCTCTCTATGATTTCACAGTCGTGGTAGCACCATCGTTACCCTAATTTTGACATCACAGTGGTGGAATCCCTGTGTTCTTCTGTCTATGACATCACAGTGGTGGCAACCCCTGTGTTCTCCTCTCCATGACAACACAGTGGTGCCAGCCACACTGTTCTCTTCGTTATGACATCACTGTCCTGGAATCCCTGTGTTCCTCTGTCTATGACATCAGAGTGGTGGCAACCCCTGGGTTCCCCTCTCTATGACAACACAGTGGTGGCAGCCCCATTATTCCCTTCTTTATGACATCACAGTCCTGGAATCCCTTTGTTCCCCTGTTTTCACAACCCAGTGATTGCAGCCACACTGTTCCCCTCTCTATGACTTCACATTAGTGGTAGCACAAGCATCTCCCTAAATTTGACATCACAGTTGTGGAATCCCTGTGTTCCTCTGTCTATGACATCACAGTGGTGGCAACTCCTGTGTTCCCGTCTCTATGACAAAACAGCGGGGACAGCCCCATTGTTCCCTTCTTTATGACATCACTGTCCTGGAATTCCTGTGTTCCCCTATATATGACATCACAGTGGTGGCAACACCTGTGTTCCCCTCTCTATGACAACACAGTGGTGGCAGCCCCATTGTTCCCTTCTTCATGACATCACAGTCCTGGAATCCCTTTGTTCCCCTGTCTATAACAACCCAGGGATGGCAGCCACACTGTTCCCCTCTGTATGACATCACAGTTCTGGTAGCACCAGCGTTCCCCTAACTTTGACATCACAGTGGTGGAATCCATGTGTTCCTCTCTCTATGACAACACAGTGTTGGCAGTCCCATTGTTCCCTTATTTATGACATCACAGTCCTGGAATCCATTTGTTCCCCTGTCTATAACAACCCAGTGATAGCAGCCACGCTGTTCCCCTCTCTATGACTTCACAGTAGTGGTAGCACCAGCATCCCCCTAACTTTGACACCAAAGTGGTAGAATCCCTGTGTTCCTCTGTCTATAACATCGCAGTGGTGGCAACCACACTGTTCCCCTCTCTATGAAAACACAGTGGTGGCAGCCCCATTGTTCCCTTCTTTATGACATCACAGTCCTGGAATCCCTTTGTTCCCCTGTCTATGACAAAAGAGTGATGGCAGCCACACTGTTCTCCTCTCTATGATTTCACAGTCGAGGTAACACCATGGTTACCCTAATTTTGACATCACAGTTGTGGAATCCCTGTGTTCCCCCCTCCATGACAACACAGTGGTGGCAGCCCCATTGTTCCCTTCTTTATGACAGCAAACTCCTGGAATCCTTGTGTTCCCCTGTCTATGGCAAAAGGGTAACGGCAGCCAAACTTTTCCCATTCTCTATGACTTCACAGTAGTGGTAGCACCAACATCCCCCAAATTTTGACATCACAGTGTTGGAATCCCTGTGTTCCTCTGTCTATGACATCACTGTGGTGGCAACCCCTGTGTTCCCCTATTTATGACAACACAGTGATGGCAGCCCCATTTTTCCCTTCTCTATGACATCACAGTGATGGAATCCCTGTCTTCCTCTGTCTATGACAACACAGTGGTGGCAGCCCCTTTTTTCCCTTCTTTATGTCATCACAGTCCTGGAATCCTTGTGTTCCCCTGTTTTGACAACCCAGTGATGGCGGCCACACTGTTCCCCTCTCTATGACTTCACAGTAGTGGTAGCACCAGCATCCCCCTAACTTTGATATCACAGTGGTGGAATCCCTGTGTTCCTCTGTCTATGACATCACAGCGGTGGCAACCCCTGTGTTCCCCTCTCTATGACAACACAGTGGTGGCCGCCCCATGGTTTCCTTCTTTATGGCATCACAGTCCTGGAATCCCTTTGTTCCCCTGTCTATGAAAACACAGTGATGGCAGCCACACTGTTCCCCTCTCTATGACAACACAGTGGTGGCACCCCATTGTTCCCTTCTTTATGACATCACAGTCCTTGAATCCCTTTGTTCCCCTGTCTATGACAACACAGTGATGGCAGCCACACTGTTCCCCTCTCTATGACTTCAGAGTTCTGCTAGCACCATCGTTACCCAAACTTTGACATCACAGTCCTGGAATCCCTTTGTTCCCCTGTCTATGACAAAAGAGTGATGGCAGCCACACTGTTCTCCTCTCTATGATTTCACAGTCGAGGTAACACCATGGTTACCCTAATTTTGACATCACAGTTGTGGAATCCCTGTGTTCCCCCCTCCATGACAACACAGTGGTGGCAGCCCCATTGTTCCCTTCTTTATGGCATCACAGTCCTGGAATCCTTGTGTTCCCCTGTCTATGACAACCCAGTGATGGCAGCCACACTGTTCCCCTCTCTATGACTTCACAGTAGTGGTAGCACCAGCATCCCCCTAACTTTGACATCACAGTGGTGGAATCCCTGTGTTCCACTGTCTATGACATCACAGTGGTGGCAACCCCTGTGTTCCACTCTCTATGACAACACAGTGGTGGCAGCCTCATTGTTCCCTTCTTTATGACATCACTGTCCTGGAATTCCTGTGTTCCCCTATCTATGACATCACAGTGGTGGCAACCCCTGTGTTCCCCTCTCTATGACAACACAGTGGTGGCAGCCCCATTGTTCCCTTCTTTATGACATCACAGTCCTGGAATCCCTTTGTTCCCCTGTCTAGGACAACCCAGTGATGGCAGCCAGACTATTCCCCTCTCTATGACTTCACAGTAGTGGTAGCACCAGCATCCCCCAAATTTTGACATCACAGTGTTGGAATCCCTGTGTTCCTCTGTCTATGACATCACAGCGGTGGCAACCCCAGTGTTCCCGTCTCTATGACAACACAGTGGTGGCAGGCCCATTGTTCCCGTCTTTATGACATCACAGTCCTGGAATCCCTGTGTTCCCCTGTCTATGACAACCCAGTGATGGCAGCCACACTGTTTCCCTCCATATGACTTCACAGTAGTGGTAGCACCAGCATCCCCCTAACTTTGATATCACAGTGGGGGAATCCCTGTGTTCTTCTGTCTATGACATCACAGTGGTGGCAACTCCTGTGTTCCCCTCTCTATGACAACACAGTTGTGGCATCCTCATTGTTCCCTTCTCTATGACATCACAGTGGTGGAATCCCTGTCTTACTCTATCTATGTCATTACAGTGGTTGCAACCCCTGTGTTCCACTCTATATGACTTCACAGTGGTGGCAGACGCATTGTTCCCTTCTCTGTGACATCATAGTGGTGGAATCCTTGTGTTCCCCTGTCTATGACATCCCAGTGAAGGCAGCCACACTGTTCCCCTCTCTATGACTCCACAGTAGTGATAGCACCAGCATCCACCAAATTTTGACAACACAGTGGTGGAATCCCTGTGTTCCTCTGTCTATGACATCAGAGTGGTGGCAACCCCTGTGTTCCCGTCTCAATTACAACAGAGTCGTGGCAGCCCCATTGTTCCCGTCTTTATGATATCACAGTCCTGGAATCCCTTTGTTCCCCTGTCTATGACAACACAGTGGTGGCAGCCCGATTGTTCCCTTCTTCATGACATCACAGTCCTGGAATCCTTGTGTTCCCATGTCTATGTCAACCCATTGATGGCAGCCACACTGTTCCCCTGTCTATGACTTCACAGTTCTGGTAGCACCAGCGTTCCCCTAACTTTGACATCACAGTAGTGGAATCCCTGTGTTCCTGTCTCTATGACAACACAGTGTTGGCAGCCCCATTGTTCCCTTCTTTATGACATCACAGTCCTGGAATCCTTGTGTTCCCCTGTCTATGACAACCCAGTGATGGCAGCCACACTGTTCCCCTCTCTATGACTTCACAGTAGTGGTAGCACCAGCATCCCCCTAACTTTGACACCAAAGTGGTGGAATCCCTGTGTTCCCCTATCTATGACATCACAGTGGTGGCAACACCTGTGTTCCCCTCTCTATGACAACACAGTGGTGGCACCCCATTGTTCCCTTCATTATGACATCACAGCGGTGGCAACCCCTGTGTTCCCCTCTCTATGAAAACACAGTGGTGGCAGCCCCATTGTTCCCTTCTTTATGACATCACTGTCCTGGAATTCCTGTGTTCCCCTATCTATGACATCACAGCGGTGGCAACCCCTGTGTTCCCCTCTCTATGACAACGCAGTGGTGGCACCCCATTTTTCCCTTCATTATGACATCACAGTCCTGGAATCCTTGTGTTCCCCTGTCTATGACAAAAGAGTGATGGCAGCCAAACTGTTCCCTTCTCTATGACTTCACAGTAGTGGTAGCACCAGCACGCCCCTAATTTTGACATCACAGTGGTGGAATCCCTGTGTTCCTCTATGTACGACATCACAGTGGTGGCAACCCCTGTGTTCCTCTCTCTATGACAACACAATGGTGGCAGCCCCATGGTTCTCTTCATTATGACATCACAGTTGTGGCAACCCCTGTGTTCCCCTCTCTATGACAACACAGTTGTGGCAGCCTCATTGTTCCCTTCTCTATGACATCACAGTGGTGGAATCCCTGTCTTACTCTATCTATGACATTACAGTGGTTGCAACCTCTGTATTCCACTCTCTATGACTTCACAGTGGTGGCAGCCCCATTGTTCCCTTCTTTATGACATCGCAGTCCTGGAATCCCTGTGTTCCCCTGTCTATGACAACCCAGTGAAGGCAGCCAAACTGTTCCCCTCTCTATGACTTCACAGTAGTGGTAGCACCAGCATCCCCCAAATTTTGACATCACCGTGGTGGAATCCCTGTGTTCCCCTATCTATGACCTCACAGTGGTGGCAACCCCTGTGTTCCCCTCTCTATGACAACACAGTGGTGGCAGCCCCATTGTTCCCTTCTGTTTAGCATCACAGTCCTGAAATCCCAGTGTTCCTCTGTTTATGACAACCCAGTGATGGCAGCCACACTGTTCCCTTCTCTATGCCTTCACAGTACTGGTAGCACCTGCATCCCCCTAACTTCGACATCACAGCGGTGGAATCCCTGTGTTCCTCTGTCTATGACATCACCGTGGTGGCAACCCCTGTGTTCCACTCTCTACGACAACACAGTGGTGGCAGCCCCATTGTTCCCTTCTTTAGGACATCACAGTCCTGGAATCCCTTTGTTCCCCTGTCTATGACAACCCAGTGATGGCAGCCACACTGTTCCCCTCTCTATGACTTCACAGTAGTGGTAGCACCAGCATCCCCCTAACTTTGACACCAAAGTAGTGGAATCCCTGTGTTCTTCTGTCTATGACATCGCAGTGGTGGCAACCACACTGTTCCCCTCTCTATGACAACACAGTGGTGGCACCCCATTGTTCCCTTCATTATGATATCACAGCGGTGGCAACCCCTGTGTTCCCCTCTCTATGAAAACACAGTGGTGGCACCCCATTGTTCCCTTCATTATGACATCACAGTCCTGGAATCCTTGTGTTCCCCTGTCTATGACAAAAGAGTGATGGCAGCCACACTGTTCTCCTCTCTATGATTTCACAGTCGTGGTAGCACCATGGTTACCCTAATTTTGACATCACAGTTGTGGAATCCCTGTGTTCCCCCCTCCATGACAACACAGTGGTGGCAGCCCCATTGTTCCCTTCTTCATGACATCACAGTCCTGGAATCCCTGTGTTCCCCTGTCTATGACAACCCAGTGATGGCAGCCAAACTGTTCCCCTCTCTATGACTTCACAGTAGTGGTAGCACCAGCATCCCCCTAACTTTGACATCACAGTGGTGGAATCCCTGTGTTCCTCTGTCTATGACCTCACAGTGGTGGCAACTCCTGTGTTCCCCTCTCTATGACAACACAGTGGTGGCAGCCCCATTGTTCCCTTCCGTTTAGCATCACAGTCCTGAAATCCCTGTGTTCCTCTGTTTATGACAACCCAGTGATGGCAGCCGCACTGTTCCCCTATCTATGACTTCACAGTACTGGTAGCACCAGCATCCCCCTAACTTTGACATCACAGTGGTGGAATCCCTGTGTTCCTCTGTCTCTGACATCACAGTGGTGGCAACCCCTGTGTTCCCTTCTCTATGACAACACAGTGGTGGCCGCCCCATTGTTCCCTTCTTTATGACATCATAGTCCTGGAATCCTTGTGTTCCTCTGTTTTGACAACCCAGTGATGGCAGCCACACTGTTCCACTCTCTATGACTCCACAGTAGTGGTAGCATCAGCATCCCCCTAACTTCGACATCACAGTGGTGGAATCCCTGTGTTCCTCTGTCTATGACACCACAGTGGTGGCAACCTCTGTGTTCCCCTCTCTATGACAACACAGTGGTAGCAGCTCCATTGTTCCCTTCTCTATGACATCACAGTCCTGGAATCCCTTTGTTCACCTGTCTATGAGAACACAGAGATGGCAGCCACACTCTTCCCCTCCTATGACTTCACAGTAGTGGTAGCACCAACGTTCCCCTAATTTTGACATCACAGTGGTGCAATCCCTGCGTTCCTCTGTCTATGACATCTCAGTGGTGGCAACAGCTGTGTTCCTCTCTCTATGACAACACAGTGGTGGCAACCCCATTGTTCCCTTCTTTATGACATCACAGTCCTGGAATCCATGTGTTCCTCTGTTTATGACATCACAGTAGTGGCAGCCACACTGTTCCTCTCTCTATGACTTCGCAGTAGTGGTAGCACCAGCATCCCCCTAACTTTGACATCACAGTGGTGGAATCCCTGTGTTCTTCTGTCTATGACATCACAGTGCTAGCAACCCCTGTGTTCCCCTCTCTATGACAACACAGTGGTGGCAGCCCCATTGTTCCCTTCTTTATGACAGCACACTCCTGAAATCCCTATGTTCCTCTGTTTTGACAACCCAGTGATAGCAGCCACACTGTTCCCCTCTCTATGACTTCAGAGTAGTGGTAGCACAAGCATCCCCTAAAGTTTGACATCACTGTCCTGGAATTCCTGTGTTCCACTCTGTATGACATCACAGTGGTGGCAACAACTGTGTTCCCCTCTCTGTGACAACACAGTGGTGGCAGCCCCATTGTTCCCTTCTTTATGACTTCACCGTCCTGGAATCCCTTTGTTCACCTGTCTATAACAACCCAGGGATGGCAGCCACACTGTTCCCCTCTCTATGACCTCACAGTTCTGGTAGCACCAGCGTTCCCCTAACTTTGACATCACAGTGTTGGAATCCCTGTGTTCCCCTGTCTATGACATCACAGTGGTTGCATCCCCTGTGTTCCCCTCTCTAGGACAACACAGTGGTGACAGCCCCATTGTTCCCTTCTCTATGACATCACTGTGGAGAGTTTTCTGAGGCATGGTTGCGGAGCAAGGGCCATGATGAGACGAAATTTGTTAAGGCTTAGCAGAAAACTTGCAGGACCACGTGACAAACAGCAGGGATACTGTGTTCTTGTTTAAAAGAAGTTACAATAATAAGGATGTTGATCAGCAAAAAATCATGTAGCTGTAACCGCATGGCTGACCACAGAAAAAGCATGCATTGTGAAATAGCAAACCAATTAGGAGCTATAATTTTGTAATATGCATGAGCTAATTAATTGCACTATATCTGTATGCGAGCATGTTAATAAAGCTGAGACTTGTTGATCATGATAGCATGAGGCTCGTCTCCTGTTCTTCCACAAATGGTGACCCCTGGACGTGATAGCATGGTGGGACGTGATACCACAGTGAGAAGCAATGT
The DNA here is from genome assembly GCA_025960845.1 of Tachycineta bicolor. Classification (NCBI taxonomy): domain Eukaryota; kingdom Metazoa; phylum Chordata; class Aves; order Passeriformes; family Hirundinidae; genus Tachycineta; species Tachycineta bicolor. Next base: position 7,358 of record JANEHK010000529.1, on the reverse strand, counting down.
AGGGTTCGGGTCCTGCAAGCAGAGGGACGGCTACAGAGCATTACCGGAGAGCTCCGTGCCCTGAGCGATCACAGAGATGGGCTTGGCCGATACGTGCTGCCGAAACCTGGAGAGGCTGCAACAGCGCTGACATGAGTATGGATAGGCAAGCAGCATATGATTTATTTACAGTATTTCTGCAAAAGCAGCAGATTAAAGGGATAGATTTAAATAAAGAACTACCAGACCTTTTAAAGTTCGCTTACTCTCAAGGTTTCTTTATTAACCCTCATACTGTCCATGAATTATCCAAATGGAGATGGTTCGGGGATAAGCTATGGGAACTCACGTTAGATGATGATAAGACGGCAAAAAGGTTGAGTAAACTTTGGAGGGTAGTTCACAATGAGTTACTTTTGTATCAGGCAGAGAAAAGGGTGGCACAGGAAGTGGTTACAGCTCAAGAAAAGAATCAAAAGTATGATTCCCAGTGGGACACTAGTACCCCCAATCCCCCCGTATTCACGACAGTTCATTTACCCCCTGCAGCACCTGTTTCACCTTCAGCTCCTCCAGTAGCAGAAGAGCCTGTCCGGGAGAGGGGTAATAAGGGGGGGCTCCTTACAGCCCTGAGAACAGTGTCCCTATCCCTCAGTCGGCCAGCTCCCCAAGCAGCCAAGAGCCTATCCCTGGGGCAGAGTCTGACCTTGCGGAGGCCATGGCAAGGGAGCGCCGGGAGGTTTGGGCAGCCCTAGCACGGCAAGGTGCCGAACAGGGTGATCAGGACATATTGGAGGCAGCCTCCAGGTGTCTTGCCTTTCCGGTTACTTTTGCTCCTAATCCTGCTGGGGGACTGCAAGCCACAGTAACAGTTCTAGATTGGAAAATGCTAGCGCAATTACACTCCACAGTAGGGCAATATGGGGTCACTAGTGAGCCCACAAAGCAGATGCTTGAATACCTTTTTAATGCTCATGTTTTGCTACCAGCAGATATTAAGGGGATTGCTAGGCTCATCTCTACACAACATCAACACCTTTTGTTTAACGCACACTGGCAGGCTGAAGCTCAAGCTTCAGTCGCCATACAAAGAGCACAAGGAGATCCATTACAGGGGCTCACATTAGATGAGTTGTTGGGATCAGGACCGTTCCAACGAATGGAGGCACAGGCACTCATGGGACCAGATAAATGCCGTGAGGCAATGAGAGTAGCCAGAAGGGCTATTGAAAACGTCAAAGCACCTGGAGGTATACCTATTTACATGGGAATAAAACAGGGTTGAGAAGAAGCATTAGTTCCCTTTGTTGATAAAATTGCTGAGGCTATAGATTAAGCTGGTGTCCAGGACTATATGAAGGGAGCCTTGCTAAAGCAGTGTGTTCTCCAGAACTGTAATTCCTCCACTAGATCAATAATAACCACTATGGCAGGAGACTGGACAATAGCAAACTTATTAGAAAAAGCAGCAACTATGCCATCAGGGTCACAGGCATTTTTAGTGGAAGCAATTAAGCAGTTAGGATTGGGACTACAGGAACAGGCAAAGATGTCACAGACACAGGTGTTAGCAGCTCTTGTGCCTCTCCAAGCAGCAACGGCAAGCACCGGCCCTCGTCCCTCACCACCTGGTGGACACATGAAATGTTTCCGCTGTGGAAATACAGGGCACATACGCCGAGAATGTCAGGCGGCTGGAGTCTGGTGTGCAAAATGCCGCTCTGACTCACATAATACCACTGCCTGTCGCCGGAGATCGGGAAACTTCCGGAGCAGCGCAAACAGCGGCCGCGCAGGGACACAAGTAGCAGCTGCAATGTCACCAGCGCCATCCACAGCATCAGCCAACAACTACAACCAGCCACCAGTGGGAGCCTCGGGATGGACGTGGCAGCCTCAGTAGATGTCACCATAATGACTACACACCCGCACAAGATTCCTACTGGACTTAAGGGACCTATCATGATTAATGGAAAAACAGTGGGAGGACTTTTGCTGGGTCGCTCTTCAACCACGATGATGGGACTATTTCTGTTACCTGGTGTAATTGATGCAGACTATTGTGGGGAAGTTATGATTATGGCTTATACCCAATACCCTCCTTTGAAAATCACTAAGGGACAAAGGTTAGCACAGTTAATACCTCTTCCTCAGATGGCCAAGGAGATTACGCCGCTGCAACAAAAGGCAAGGGGTCAAGAAGGTTTTGGCTCCACGGGAGGGCTAGTGCTAATGACTTTGGATTTATCTGAGCGCCCTAGGAAGAAAGTGGAACTTCAACTTAACAATCAAAGTATAACCCTTGTTGGATTACTGGACACTGGAGCAGATTCCTGTATTATTGCTCCACAAGAATGGCCCAAGGACTGGCCATTACAGGCCTCTGCCACCACAGTGACTGGGGTCGGGGGAATGACTCTCGCCAGCCGAACACCCGTGGTTACTATAATTCTCGAAGGGAAGCAGGCGCAAGCGTCCTTTTCCATTACAATGCTGCCACCTACGGTTCAATGCTTGATCGGCCGAGACGTCCTGGCTCAACTCGGTATCGTTCTCACGAACGAACACCCTTTGGTATAGTGGCCGCTGCTTGGACTTTCCCCATTGCCCTCACTTGGACTACCAACGACCCAGTGTGGGTTAAGCAGTGGCCACTGAAAGGGGAAAGCTTACAACAGGCACACGCCTTGGTACAGGAACAACTCCGATTAGGTCATCTTAAATTATCTACTAGTCCCTGGAACACCCCCATATTTGTGATTAAAAAGAAGTCCGGCAGGTATCGGTTACTCCATGATCTTCGTGCCGTCAACGCCCAAATGGAACCAATGGGAGCTCTTCAACCTGGATTACTCAGCCCAGTGATGTTACCCCAGGACTGGCCTTTGTTAATCCTTGACTTAAAGGACTGCTTTTTTACCATTGCGTTACACCCTCAGGATACGCGTCGGTTTGCATTTACCTTACCAGCCATAAATCATCAAAGCCCTGGCTCTAGGTATGAATGGACGGTGTTACCTCAAGGGATGCGTAACAGCCCAACCCTGTGTCAACTTTTTGTAGCTGCTGCCTTACAGCCATTACGAAAACAATGGCCACAAGTGATTATTTATCATTATATGGATGACATCCTGTTTGCACAACCTCAGCCTTTTTCAGATTCACAAATCCGAGCCATAGAACAAACACTAGCCACTAATAAGTTGGTTGTTGCCCCAGAAAAAATTCAGTGTTCAGCACCATGGAAATATTTGGGATTGACTTTAACACAGCAAGTAGTCACCCCACAAAACCTAGACTTTCACTGTGATGTTGCCACTTTACATGATGCACAAAAACTGTTAGGAGATTTGCAGTGGCTCAGGCCTATCATTGGGATTCCTAATGAACTTATTGATCAGCTGTGTCCCCTGCTCAAAGGCACTGACCCTGCTCAACCGGTATTTGTCTCTTCTCAACAGCATCAGGTCATCCAACTTATCGCCGACTGCGTTATACAAGGTCAAGTTCGCCGCAGGTCTCTAGACCTTCCTGTTGATATCACCATATGGCTGGGACCTACGCACTTTATGGGCGCGTTGACTCAACTTCAAAAGAAAACGGGGGAGAATTGGGTATTGGAATGGATAGTTCCTCCATTACAACAACAAAAAACTATATAGCAAAAAATCGAGTTATTATGCCTTCTTATCAAAAAAAGACGTCAACGCGTGGTACAGATTTTAGGCCTAGAGCCAGAGACAATATTTGTGCCCTTACAACAAGATGCTCTTGATTAGTATTTAGTTATGGCAGGGCCCAGAGAGGGTATTATACTGGGGAAGAGGATATCTTTGTGTTTCCACCCCAACAGGTCCTACGTGGATCCCAGCCCGGTGGACGAAACCTCACTGAAGCCTCAAAGTGGAGGAGATCAGGAACTCTCGACTGCGCCTGGACAGCCTGATCCGCCCTCGCCAGGAGTTTCTCCGGACAGTGCTTGATCCTTCGCTTTGCTACCCGGTTACTACAGATCAATTCACATATTTGTTAACTTGTTTAGCAAACTATCAGTTGGGGAATATTAGAACACAAGGTTGTCTTTGTTGTTGGGACCGACAGCACCGTGCTTGGGTTTTAATACATTGTGGGGGATGTAGGCAACACGAGTGGATTCATCAACAGTCATTATTGGGTGAGCTATGGTGCTTAGCCTGTAGACGCTCTTGGAGGAGTGAGAGTCATCGTCAGGCGTTAGAAAAGGCCACTAGGTTACCTTTTCCACAAGCAATAACTCTGTTTGAAAGCAGAGAGCAGCTACATTTAGCCTACGCTCGCTGGCAGTTGCAACATTCAATAGTTAGAGTAAAAGCCTTAGTTCATACAGAAATTACCCAGAAAAAGTGTGAGACCTATTGTTATATTCCCCGCCAGTGGACTGTGGTACCTTCGGAATGGGAACATATCAATCAAAGGTTTAAACAGCTTAAGATAAAAAAGAAAACAAGGAAGGGCAAAAGAAACAACGAGTAAATATGAGGTTGTTATGTGTTTTGACCCTTTTTACACAAATAACGAGTGCTTTTTGGGTTTCCCCTCAGCCAAAAAAAAATATATGGGTTACTTTAGCTAATCTCACTAATCAAGAAGCCGTATGTCTCTCTTTATCAACTCCAGGAAACCCGTTTTCCACCTGTTTAGTGGGAGTGCCTGCAGACACATGGCCTTGTCCATCAAAAATACCAACATGCAAGGCCAACGAATCACGGGCAACAGTGAATGCGTGGGATCAATGGGCGCCCTATTTGCCCCTCGCACCTTTGGAACCACAAGAGAGAGAATTGTTGGGGTCAGTTAAAGCTGATGCATGTGTTTATTTTAACTTTACCAGTAAAGCCATCACTCCAGGGAATAATTACACCACTAGAGTTAATTCCTCTCCATCTGTTTATCAAAATGCATCTCTGTGGTGTAACTATACTGCAAAGAACATCTCCCTCTCCTCAACAACCCCAATTCAGTTGCCGGCTGGTATGTTTTTGATTTGTGGTGATAGAGCCTGGGCAGGTATCCCTTCTCGATTAAGAGGTGGTCCATGCACACTAGGGCGACTACCGCTACTTACCCCAAACACATCCATGATTTTAAATTACACACGGCATCACAGGCACAGGCGGGAAAAATGATTAACCCACCAATTTACAAAGGAATGTGATTCAAATGTTGATTTTTGGTCTGCGGAGCAAAGAATTTCTGCATCTATTCTGACTCCTGGAGTAGCCAGTGCTCAAAGTTTAGCTACCTTAAATAAACTAGGATGCTGGTTAGCAAAACAGACCAATGTCACCTCCCTTGCTTTAAGCAACTTGTTAGCCCATGTAGACTCAGTCAGACATGCCACCCTACAAAACAGAGCAGCGATAGATTTCCTGCTTTTAGCACAAGGACATGGTTGTGAGGAATTTGAAGGAATGTGTTGTATGAACTTGTCTGACCATTCACAATCTCTTCATGCTCAAATCGGTAACTTGAGGGAATTGACAGGACAATTGCGATGAGAACAAGGATGGGGTTTAGATGGATGGCTTGCTTCTTTAGGACTTGGACCTTGGATTACCTCTATATTAAAAATAGCTGTGATGATTGGCACTGTGATCCTTTTGACAATTACCTGCCTTCCATGTATTTGTATGTGTTTACAAAATGCTATACAGCGAACAATGCAGACTATGTTTAATCAACATTTATTAGCACAATCAAAAGAAAACGGGGGAAATGTGGAGAGTTTGTCTGAGGCATGGTTGCAGAGCAAGGGCCATGATCAGATGAAATTCGTTAAGGCTTAGCAGAAAACATGCAGGATTACGTGACAAACAGCAGGGATACTGTGTCCTTGTATAAAGAAGTTACAATAACAAGGATGTTGATCAGCAAAAATCATGTAGCTGTAACTGCAAGGCTGACCACAGAAAAAGCATGCATTGTGAAATAGCAAACCAATTAGGAGCTATAATTTTGTAATATGCATGAGCTAATTAATTGCACTATATCTGTATGCGAGCACGGTAATAAAGTGGAGACCTGTTGATCATGATAGCATGAGGCTCGTCTCCCGTTCCTCCACAAGCGGGTGCCAGAGCACAGGGACACTCGGACACCCTCTCTGAGACCCGTGTGTACCATCAAACTAAAGGTATCTCCCCAAACCAAGCTCTCCAATGCAGCACTTAGCACAGAACATGTCACTGCCAGGGAAGTCTGCATGAAAGAGTACAGAGAAAAATACAATTATGAAACATATTGGGGATTCAATACAATACAGGAAAAATTCAGATTCTGGTACTCACCTTCCAAAATGAGCATGTCTATTAGCTGTTTTCCCTCAAGTGTAGTTAAACAGTGTGCACTTTGCTGACCAGTAAAATTCTTCACTCCAGGCATTCACAGC
>JANEHK010000528.1:995-23095 GCA_025960845.1 Tachycineta bicolor | reverse complement strand
ACTCCTGCCAATTCTACAGGGCACTTTACTCCTGCCAATTCTACTGGGCACTTTGCTGTTCCTTTCCTCTTCTGCCTACTTTTCACTGTTACTACCACTTTCCACATGACAGGAGGTCCCGCTGAGATTTTCTAACTACTAGGTGCTGGATAGAGCTTTGTTCCCACTTGCCATGCCCTCGTCTCCTTTCTTCCCTTCTGCTGCTTCTTTTTCTTCTACGGTTTCCCATCATGTGGCTCACAAATCTGGACTCACCAAGGCCGCTTTGCTCTTCTTGCTTTTTGAATTTGAGCATCCCTTGTGTTCTGCAGGCCTCTGGCCTTGATGCTGGAGGTTTCCTAGCTGCGTTTTGTCTTAGCTGTGTTGGTGTTTCACACTTTCCTTCCATTCTGGGCTCTGAATTCAGAGAGAAACATGCAGCTCCTGGAGCAGGTGTTTTGGAGGGCCATTCTGCTGATTTGGGGCCTCCAGTCTGTCTTTTGAAAAGGGAGACGGGGGGAGCTGGGCCCGTTGTAAGTGTGAGGGCTGAGCAGGGGCCCATATTCTCCCTGTCCGTCAGTACTTGATGAGGGGGTGCCAAGAGGCTGGAGTCAGACTGCTGTTGGTGGTGCCAGGCACTGGGACATGAGGCCACGGGGGCAGCAAGTCCTTCTGCAAGAAGTTCCAGGTGGATATAAGGATGACTTTCTGTAGCGTGGGTGTGGGCAAGCACCAACCAGAGGAGGTTGCCCCGAGAGGTTGTGGAGTGCCCCTCCCTTGACGTCTTCCACAACTACTTGGATGCAATGCCGTTCCATGTGCCGTAGGAAGATCCTGCTGTAGTCCTTACCAGCGTGACGCTGTGATCCTGTGCACAGTGTTCTGCAGGGTGTGAGCAGGGAAGTTGTAGCCTAGCCTTCCCAGGGGAAAGTGGGTTTGTCCACTGTGTCCCTGTGTTCTCTGCTCCTGTTGTGGAGCTGGTACTGTGCCTGTACTATCCACCTGAGAGAATTCTGTGGAGAAAGAGGTTGTTCTTGCCTCCCGTCTCTCTTCCTGTCTCCTCTCTGCAAATAACACATGGAAGGAGAGCACTAAAGAGGAAGAGCTGGGCCTTGCAGGACCCATGGCAGCTGACAGTGAGGCTGAGCTCCTCTGCAGTCTCGGTGAGGCAGACCTTGTCGGTGGTCCCGTGACTGCTACCCTGGAGGGAAACCGGTTGTGTGCTGATGTGAAAGAGCAGGTCCAGTGGGTGTCAGGTCATGCAGGAGGAAGGCTGTGTGCTTTGGAAGGAAGTGCTGTCCTTTGGCATGCCATCTGTTTACCTGCAGGCTGTCTGTTTCTTGGCTTTGCTGCTCTGGAGGTGCTTCTTCTGTCACGAAAGCTACTGTACCTCTTTGCAAAGGCACCCTAGTTTGCAGCAGATGTGGGATGGATGGAGTCCTTGCTTTTAAACCACCCTGTACGAGCCCTGATCTCCTGCTCACTGCCTTTCTCCTCACTCTGGAGAAGCACCTGTTTTCTGCCTTTGCTTCACCGGTGGGTGCTGAGGATGTGCAGCAGCCCTGGAGTTCACAGCAACTCGGTTCTGTCAGCTGCTGCAGCTGTGGCTCCTGCCAAAGTCTGCATAGTCAGGTAGTGCTCAGTCATGCCCCAGTTCTGGTCCTACTCGTCCTCATCCTAAAAGTACAATCCAGTGCTACCGTTCTTTTCCCCAGGAAGGGAGAAAGCCAGAGGAGTGTTCCTACATGACGTTTCTGGAACCTGTGTTTTCCCTCTGCTGTGTGAGAGATGTCATTTTGTTCTCTCTCTCTTCTTGCCCATAGTGCGTGTCACCATCTCTGACTTCTCTGAGTCCTGCTGGAGTGTGCCGTTCACGATGATGGGGTAGCCCCAGCTGCCTGATGTGAGATGCAACCTCATTGTTGCAGCAGGAGCTGTAGCCATCTGCTTTCTTCACCCACTGGACCCTTGGACCTTTTGTCTGTATGCCACGTAACGCTATGCTCACCCTTGGGAGAGGACAGCTGTGATGAAAACCATGTGCAAGGGTAACGATGACCCTTAAGAATGTGAGAATAAGCCAGGAAAGGTACTGTGAAGATGCTGGTGCAGGGAGACAGAGCTCTGGCCTAACTGGACTCTGTCTCAGTCACTCGAAGATACTCCCCTGGTGCTTGGTGCAGACCTCGTTTGCTCCCGTTATGTTGCAGGAGCCCTGGTTAAGTGTCAGGGACACACCTGGGCTGGTCCTCACTCATGTTGTCCTTGAAGATACGGTGAAGGGGAAGGGCCAAGCGAGTGACACGGCCTGGGTGCATTCCATTAGCTCTTGGGTGCACGGGGGAAGGAGAAGTTGCTGTCTTGTGGCGGTCGCTCTCTTCAAGTTTCCTTACAGAGGAAAAGGATCTCTGCTGGGTCCATGATGGTAGCTATGAGTACCGTTCGGGCCGAGGCCACCCCATTTTGCACCGAGGGGTGGTCTGAGTAGGCATTGATGATCTTGCATTTCTTCTCTTTTTTTAACACTGCCCGTGTCCTCTCATTTCTACTGTTTCTGTGTGAGTTCTCCTGAGAAACTAAAGACAGAGTGAGCATAAAGAACAACAGCATGAAGTCCGTAGCCAGAGTAAAACCACTTTTATGGCAGACAGTTGAAGAGTGGGTTGCTCTACTCTTACCTGACTTATGGAAATGAAGTCTATATTTAGGTCATTCCTGACATTCCTGGGAATGATATGCATTTGGGGAGATTATTGCTTTTTGTAGAACTGTAAGCAAAGGTGCTTGTGAGAGACTTAGTCATATCTTAGAACATGCTTCAATACCAAAAGATGAGAAGCTTCTGCCCTAGTAAAGCACTGAGAATATATCTCTGTACCTTACCGTTAGCAATCCTTTGCTTTGAAGTTTTTGATCATTCGAAAATGACACCCCACTATGCAAAACTCTAAGACCCATGATGACCCGTCAGCAGCTTAGGCAACTGCTCCCGGGAGGGTCAGCAAGGCAAGTTTCTCTGGACGGTTGTTTTTGTGCCCCTTTAAAACTCACAAGAGTACTGTTCTAAGTTGTCTTTAGGATCCATGAGTTCACAGGATAGTCTTCTCCTAAAAAATGGATGAGAGACTTCTATCAGAAACTGAGACGGACTGAAAATTGCAAGTTCTGTCTCTTTCTCCTGTTCTGTAAGACAGTGAACAGTTTGTAAGGGGAGGGAAAAGTCTTTCTAAGTTTCTTTCCATTTCATTTTCCTCTCCAATTTCCTGGTTTTCTATTCTTTTCCTCTATGTTCATCAGCTATTTGTTACTTTTCAGGTTCCGTCTGCTTTGCTTCTCTCCTACTGCACAGTTTTTACCTTTAACTTTAAGACTAACTCATCCCCCAAAGCCGAGGTTGACTAGAGGGGATAGGCTTTTGGGTGAATGTGGACTCATTCTTTCAGGATTCTGAAGGCTGCCCCATGGTTCCGTCCCTTCTGTTCTGTTGAAGTCTCTGTTCATCACGGTGATGTAGGAGTGCTGGGACACCTGAGGTCTTGTCCCGGTTGATTTCCTTGTTCTGCAGGTGATCTTGTTCCTCACCTACAAGGTGGTGCGAGCCGTTCAGTATGTAAACCATGAGCTAAGCGTGAGGTGCTGTTGGCTGCAGTGCCCTCGTGTGTTCTTTGCAGGGATGGCATTCTGCTTTGAAATGATTTTTCAATGACAGGGATCCCCCTTTGGGGCACTTTTCAGCCAGGCTGTGTGGTTCCCATGCTGTCCCAGGGTACACACAGTGATGTCTGTAGTGCCGGTTTAGCTGCAGAGTATTACCGGATGTCCCCGGTATGACTTTGCTGAACCTTGTGCAGAGAGGAAGATGAAGGTGTGGGCAAGCCTTAGGGGGGATAGGATGTGCTGCTGCTGTGGGTGTCCCTGAGCTGTTCTGTTTGTAGCCAGCACTGCAGAAGAGCAGTGTGCCTGTCAGCACCTGTTGTTCAGTGTCCTCAGGGAGGCGGTGAGTGAGACCAGGTCAGCAGGAGGGTTGCAGGAGCTGGGCTTGAGCCGTGACAGTGGCAGTGTTGTCCTTGGTGAGTGTGGGTGCATTGCTGTCTCCTGTGGTCAGGTTTGGCCAGTCAGGCCATCCCAGGGTCCCCTCACGGAGTCAGCTGTCTTGGTTACGTATCTCCTGGCAGAAGGGGCAGGCAGATGCGTGCTGCCATCCTGCATGGGTGAGGTCAGCAAGCCGTGGAGAAGCTGTTAGGAGGCTGCTGAGCAGCAGGTGGCTGAGGAGAAAAGGCTGCAGAAGGAAATGTCCAGCTGTGTTTGGCAGTGCTCCTTTGGATGGCAGCAATTAAGAGCAGACTGGGATAGAGGGGCTGCTGGAAGTCTGGCCATGGGAGGGCTTTCAAGGCATCCGTGCGTCTGCGGCGTTTGGAGATGGGCTGTACTTTACTGACATTTGGCCCTGAAGAACAGGGCTGAGGAGCAGATGAACGCTGACCTGTGTTCCTCTTGGTGCTTTCTCTGTAGGGGATTCTCCAGCTAGAGTCCACCAGATGGCGCTGTCAGTCTCCCCCGCTCCTGCCGCCGCAGCCGGTGTCCCCGGTGGCACAGGTGTCCCTGCAGCAGGTGGCCTGTTTGGAAGCATCTGTGTGTGCAGACCTAGGAAGATGCTGCCTCCTGAAAGAGGAGGCATTCAAGAAGAGCTCTGACAGCAGCATCAGGCAGCAGACAGCCCAGGTGAGCACCAGCTATTTTCTTTTCTTTTCCTTTTTCTTTTTTTTTTCCTGTCATTTGGGAAGCTCTTAGCGTGTTCCAGGTGCAGCACCGTCGTGGAGACATGCTGTGTGAGGTGTCAGGAGGTGCAGGGCCAGATGTGCTTGAGGAATAGCAATGCAGCTACTGCTCAGGATGGATAGGGAGAGTGGAGGTCCCTCTGCCCCTACTCAGTGCCAGTGCCAGCCTGGGCTTCCGTTTTGAAGAGGCAGAGCGGAGGGAGCGAAGGATGACGTGCAGGGCAGATTCAGGCCAATCTTCTCCATTCACCCCTCCCCTTCTTTCTTACTTCTCCCCTCTTTTGCCACCGATGCAGTGGTGCTGAAGAAGATCCATTTGTGGCCTGAGTTGTGGCCCAAGGCTTCCCAGAAGCCCAGGGCAGAGGATGGGACAGTGCTCTCCTCTGCTAGGTTGCCATGATAAAGGTTTTGCAGTCGTCTTTCCTGAGGTGATTCGGTTGCTACCAATGCCCTGTTGGGTTAGGTGTCCCTTGGGAGCAACATTTTGCAGACTGCCACGATGCTGACTGTCGTGGGTCAAAAGAGAAACGTGTTGTCTCCCTCTAGGCATGCCGTCTTCGTTTCATGCTATTCCTGCTCATTCTACAGGGCACTTTGTTGTTCCTTTCCTCGTCTGCCTACTTTTCACTGCCACTACCCCTTTCCTCATGGCAGGAGGGCCTGCTCAGATTTCACAAAAAGCAGCCACTGCCTACAGATTTGCTCCCCCTTGGCATGGCCACGTTTCCTTTCTTCTCTTCTGTAGCTTTTTCTGGACTACGGTTTCCCATCATGTCGCTCACAGAATTGGCCATGCAAAGGCTGCTTTGCTCTTTTTGCTTTTTGTTTTTGAGGATCCCTTCAGTATTGCAAGTCTCAGGCTTTGATGCTGGAGGTTTCCTAGCTGTGTTTACTGTTGGTTGTGCTGGTGTTTCAAGCTTCCTTTCCATTCTGGTCTCCTAATTGGTGGAGAAACGTGCAGCTCCTGGAGTGTCTGATGCGGAGGGCCATTCAGGTCACTTGGGGACTGGAGTCTCCGTGTTGGAAAGCAAGGCTGGGGGAGCTGGGCCTGTTGTAAGTGTCAGCACCGAGCAGGGACCTCCTTTATGTCTGCCACTACTTGAAGATGGGGTGCTAGGAGGCTGCAGCGAGCCAGGTTCCTGTTGGTACCCAGGCTTGGGACATGAGCTTATGGGCAGCAAGTCATGCCGCAGAAAGTTCCAGGTGGATAGGATGAATCTATTGCGTGTGAGGGGGAGCAAGCAGCACAACAGGTTGTCCCGAGAGGTTGTGGCTTGTCCCCCACTTGCGCTCCTCCAGAACCGTGTGGACACAATGTTGTGCCATGTGTTGTAGAAGGATCCTGCATTAGCAGGATGGGTGCAACTGATGAGTGTCTGCGGTTGCTTACAGCCTACCGCTGCGATCCCGTGATTGGCGTTGTGTAGCGTGCGTCCTGGGAAATGACAGCCTAGCCCTCCCAGCTTCATTCCGTCCTTGGGGGATAGTGGGTTACTCCACTATGTCTGGTGTCTTCTCTGCTCTCCCTTGTGCAGCTGGTAACAGGCCTGTACCTCGCACCTGACAGAACAGAAGGCTCAGAAGAAAGAGCTTGTTGTGCCTGCCTGCCATCTTCCTTCCCATCTCCTCACTGCATAGAGCCCTGGGAAGGAGAGCACAGGGCAGGAGAGCTCCCTGTAGGAGCTGTGCTTGCTGGCACTGAGGCTGAGCTTCTCCGCAGTCTTTGTGAGGCAGAACTTCTCAGTGATCCTGTGACTGCTAACACAGAAAGAGAGTGGCTGGGTGCATGTGTGAAAGAGCAGGTCCAGTGGGTGTCAGGTCATGCAGGAGAAAGGCTGTTTCCTTTGGAAAGAACGGCTGTCCTTCTGCATGCCCTCTGTTTCCATGCAGGCTGTTTCTTGGCTTTGCTGTTGCGGAGGTGCTTCTTGTGTCATGAAGGCCATTGGACCCCTTTGCAAAGCCACCCCAGTTTGTAGCAGCTGTGGGAGGGATCGAGTCCTTGCTTTCCAATCAGGATGCACAAGTGCTGTTCTTCTGCTCACTGCCTTTTTCCTCACTGCCCAGCAAGCACCTGTTTTCTGCCTTCATTTCATCGGTGGGGGCTGAAGATGTGCAGCAACCCTGGAGTCCACAGGAAGTGGCTGGTGTCGGCTCATGCAGCTGTGGCTCCTGGCAGTTTGCATGGCCAAGTACTGGTCAGTCATGGCCGAGTTCTGGTCCCAGCCGTCCTTGTCTTCAATGCACCATCCAATGTTACTCTTCTTTTCCCCAGGAAGGGAGAAACCCAGAGGAGTGTTCCTAGAGGACTTGTTCGAAACCTGTTTTTTTCCTCTGCTGTGTGAGACGTGTCATTTTGTTATCTGTCTCTTTTTGCTCACAGTCTGTCTTCTCAGCTCTGACTTGTCTGAATCCTGCTCGTGTCTGCCATTCACGAAGACGGGGAAGTCCTCACTGCTTCATGTGAGATGCAACCTCCTTGTTAGAGCAGGAGATGTAGCCATCTGCTTCCTTGAGCCGGTGGACCCTTGGTCATTGCATCTGTATGCCAGGTAACGCTATGCTCACACTTGGGAGAGGACAGCTGTGATGAAAACCCTGTGCAAGGGTAACACCGAGCCTTTAGAACGTGACAATAAGCCAGGAAAGTTTCTGTGAGGATGCTGCTGCAGGGACACACACCTTTGGCAGTCAGGAGTCAGTCCCCCTAAGTGTGAGGTACTCCCCTGCTGCCTGGTGCAGTCCCTGTTTGCTCCTGTTATGTTGCAGCACCCCTGCCCAAGCGTGAGGCAGACACTTGCGCTGGTCCTCACTCATGTCGTCCTTCCTGACACGGTGAAGGGGAAGGGCCAATTCAGTGACATGGCCATGGTGCTCCTAGAGCCAGAGGAGGAAATGGTGTCAGTGGCTGAGATCTTGTCTTGGCTGAACTTGCCAAGAAGGCCATTGAATGCCTAGGGAGCTTTTGTCACAAGAGCAGAGAAGGGTTGTTGGAGGCCGGATGCATTCCATAACTCCTGGAGCGTGTGTGTCCACAGGGTACAGTCTTTGCTCTGTCTCTCTGCACACTCAGTAACGGTCATTGAGAAGCAGTGTTGCTGTCCAAGTTTTGCCTCCTCCCTGTGTGAGGTTGCTGAGTGGGACCTGATGAACTCCCACCGGAAGGCAGGCTCTACAGCATCGCGTTTTCCATTTGCTTTTTTGCGTCTGACTAGCACGGGCTCAGGAGGTGCTTCGTGTAGCTCCCCTTTAGCCCTGCTAGCACAGTTGCCTGCCCTTCCATCTGAGGCTATGCAGCTTCTCTGAATGCTTTGGGAGGTTTTCTTGGCTGTGGAACACTGAAATACATCCACGGTAGTACTTCCTGGCGAAGCAGGTAGGAATAAAAGAGGCATTAACCCCCCTACGTTGCTCATTCCATGTGCAGCCTCTCCTGTGCTCTTCAAAGCTTGCTATGTCCTTGTCTGCAAGGCTGCAGTGACTCCAGGGCTTTGCTTGTCTAGCCGAGCTTTGTTCAAGCAGAGCTAGCCACCCAATGGCACCGAATTCCTCTCTGTGCAGCAAATGTGCCAAAGCTATGTCAAAGCCGCGGGAAAGAGAATTTTGCAGTGATTTCAGGATAGATGGGAAGCGGTTCTATGAACTGAAGGCTTGTTCTGTTACTCAGGAAGTTTTTTAAGTTGGCTTGGGACCTGGTAGGAAGACAAAGAAAGTGCATCTGGGTATGGCAAGGAGCACATCTGGGGTGGAGTGTGCAGCCTGCTGCTTGGCTGGGTTTCCCCCTGCCAGCCCAATAGTCCTGGCTAGGTTTGGCTGCCTGTGTGCAGCTGGTTTCAAAAACCGGGTGCTTTCAGTCTGTAGATTTGGGGTGCAAAGGAGGTGGTTTTCTGTGGGCGGCTTCTTAGGCTTGACTGAAAGGATCCTTTTTGCTTCTGGATCTCACATACACATCACTGTTCTGTACAGGGTCCTGCTGTCTTCCACATTATTCAAGGCATCATCAGTCACGTCTGCGATCTTAACCGGTGGCCTACAGGAGGAATCCTTGCACGCTATGATGAGGTATGTCGAGGTTCAACCTATCTCTTTTTGCCCAGGACCATGTTTCGGTGCAGAAGGTGCACTATCAAGACAGGATAAAATACACTGACACGTACAGAACGCTTTCCCAGCTGATGTCTGGGATGTGACTTTCTGAGTCTGTCCAGGACATGAAGTCCTGCTGAGGGCAATGGGTTCTAAAGCCACACAGCTGGGGGTTAGGAGAGACTCTCCAAGAGCAGCTGCTGAGTCTTGATGACTTTCCCTGTAGAAAAAGAAAACACTTGGTTTGATGCATCTGAATGTGGATGTGCACCACTAGGAGAACTCAGGATGTTTTCAACACTGCTGCCTCTGTCCTTCCGGTGGCTCCTGCAGTTGTGTAAACTGCTTTACTATAGAGGAGTTGCAGTCTCACGTTTGCTTTGCGGTGGCTTTCCGGTGCTTTCCTCTGAGGAGCGGCCTTTGGTGTTACTGAGAGGCCATGATAGGAGTTTAGAGCTGCTGGATGACTTCAGTGTGAGGTTTAGGACTGCTCCTAGACAGCAATCATCCTGCCTCTCTTGCTGAAGTGCAGACATCAGCTGTCATCCTGCCTTTCTCGGTTAAGTCCAGCCATTTTCCTCTCCTTTCTGAGGCATTACAGTTGCGTCCCTCTGGATTCCAGAGGGAGGTGCTACTCAGAACTATTGCTGATGCTGATTTCTCATGTCATCTTTTGTCATCCTTGTACCTTTACACCACGTAGAAACTATTATGAATCTTGTGGTTTTGCATTTACTAACCTTTGGTCTTACTCTTTACTCCTTCTCTGGGAGAGACACTAGGAGAAGTAGAAAACAGGCTTCACTTTTAAATAAACAAATACTTCATGAACATGCACTCACAGAGTAGGAATTTAAAAAGTTGGACAACCAAGAAAGTGGAATGAAACATCAACAACCACTTCTCCCTTTCCCTCCCTTTGCAAAATGTTATTCCTTACGAAACAAGGTAGAGAAACAGAGCTTGTACATTTCTGTCCGTTTCACTGCCAGATCATACTCTTCTGTCCATTCCTTAGGGGAACACTGCCCCTTTTGAGTCGTGGATCCTACTCACCACTTAGTACAGTGCTCTTGTGGATTGCAACCTGTCACAAAAGCAATTGGCCACAGAGACTTGCCTTTGTGATGTCTAGGAGCAGTTTCCTACCCTGTTCCTGGGTCCTAGGTCTCCTACTTTTGCATCCTGGGGTGTCACTTATTATAGATGACTAACTCTGAAGCAAAGGATTCTTCATTTCCAAGTACAAGCGTATCTTCTGACTTCTTCACTGGTGGGTGCAGGGGGCTTCTCGTCTTTACCTCTTGTGCTCCAGCATCTTATAGGGTATTCCTTACTACATCACAGACAGCTTTGCTTACATTTACAGAGAAATTCAAACAATCCTCTCCCTAAGTTCATATTTTTCCTAGGCATGTTAAGGAATGACCTCAAAAGACAGTTCCATGTCATGGCTCAAGTAACAATCGAGTAACTAAGTCTTGAACTCTTTGCTCTAATACTCTTTTTGCTCCTGCTTGACTGACTTCATCCTGATGTTCTCTATGTTCACTCTTCCCTTTCTTATTCTGAGAGCAGAGCTGCGCTCTGAAAGCTTTATGCTGTTAAGAAAGAGTTCCATCTGCTTGCAGTCTTTCCTTCTCCCTCTGTGGCTTGTGGCGTTAGATGCTCAAGGATGTGCCGGTGAGGCAGGAACAAGTCACGGAAACATCAGACACTGCAGCACGTGGCCAGTGTAGAATCCCTAAAAGCTAGGCAGGATCATCCATGCCTTCTCAGCCCACCCCTCCGTGTGAGTTGGGGTGCCTGTAGCCCGAAGGGTATCCCTCTGTCTTACCATGGCCCAGCAGAGATCTCTTGCTGTTAGAAAGGACTATGAAGACACTAGATGTTAAGAAATAGCAACCTTTCCTTCCCATTGCCCTTTACCTGGGAGCCGATAGATTCTGGCTGGGCCTCAGGCCAGCTCTCCCCCCAAAAAGGGGGAGCAGGTGGCCTACCTCGATGTTACCTGTGTCTCGCTAGCGAAAGAAAAAAGAAAGTAGCACCCACTTCAAGAAAATCACGGAGTTTCCTATGATACTTCCAAAAGTTGCAGCCAACATTTTCAGTGGTCACAGTAGAAAGCAATATTCCAACTCTCTGATAGGTCTCCATCTGTTGGAAAGCAATTCCCCGGTCTTGATCTGGAGAATAATTTCACCTTACTTTATAACTTCAATTCAAATCTGTACTCAGCCATGACGACCTTCCATGAGAACCGTGAGCATCTAGGAAGAGGGCTGGGATTTTGGCCAGGTAGGAATTGCCCTGCACAGCACCAAGGTCTATCTCTGAAGGTGTCCCGGAGAGTGCAGGGAATTGCTGGTGGCAAGAGCAGATTGCCGTTTCTTTCCCGCTTTCATTCCGGAGGGTCCCGCGAAATCCCGGCCAGGACAGCTTGCGGTTCCTGAGAGCTTCCGCAGAAGTGGAAGTCCGTGTGTGAGGGGAAGCAAACCATCTCAGGGAGATGAGAGGCAGGCTGTAGAAACATTTGAAATCATTTCAGTATTTTCAGTTGTGTTCCTCATGAGGCTTACACTGCATCTGTTCCTAACACACACACACAGACACACACACACATAGAGCATCCTGAGTATAGCCGATGCATGACAGTGTGATCAGTGGGGCTAAAGCATGTGTTCGATGGACTTTTGACTTTTTGACAGCCTATCTGGAGGCAAGTGGGGATGCCTGCCAGTAACAGAGGAGGCAGTCTGGATTGAAGCATGTAGACAGGTCAAGCACTGGCTTGTGGATTGTCCATTTCTCAGACTTGCTTATCACTTCCCATTCCACCTATCCCTTCCATAGGAATACAAGGGATTTACTTCTTCCAAGCGATTTCTTTCTCCATGCAGCATTCCGTAAAATGCTTCCCTTGTGGAGAGGATCCGGTTTCCTTTGGGAAGTGTGGTGGACAAAAGCAGAGCTTAGGCATGAAGCAGTGTCTTCTGCTGCTGCAGGCTTACTTAGCGACTTGGACGCTGGGGATGTGTGGAAGAGATAGGGTGCTGTGGGGAGCATCCCTGTTCAACGAGTCTCTTTGGAGAGGGATAGAGTCATGGTCTTGAATGCTGAGATTCCGCTTAGCCGAAGCAAGTACAAGTCTGAATGTTTACAAGCTGTTTTACCTGTTCTGCAAAGGTACGGCTGCTGCTGGAGATGCATTCCACTTGCTATTTCAGCAGCCCAGCCTCTGCCGGTGGAAGGAAGCAGGGGCAGTGCTGCTGGGATCTGGCCTGGAGCAGTGCCGCACTTGGGGGGGCCCTTCTGTTGCATATGACTTGCTGCTGGGAGAAATGCAAAGGGAGGATTCTGAATCTTGCTGTGTCTGCTGTTGATCCTAGAAAAGCAGCTCAGTGTGGTGGCTGTATACATAACCAAGACTGTACAAAAATGTGCTGGAGAGGCATTGTCTTGGGTCAGGTGGCCTCCTGAGTGCACTCTAGTGAGTAGAAATGCTGCTGTGAGAAAAGGCGGGAGCCGCAGGACCTTCTCTGTAAAAAGAAGTGATTTTGTGATTTCTTAGAGGACCTACTGCAAGACCCACAAGTCCTTCCTGTTGCTAATGTCCAGGTGTCTGTGTTCCTCAAGAACTTCAGGGCAAACCTCTTAGGTTACCATTTAGGGTTTGTTCCCATTTCAGTGCAAAGGCGTGGTCTCTTGCACGGTTCAAAACTGGAACTTTAAGCAGCTCGGGGAAAAAGTCCCCGTTGCGGTTTTGAGGGGAGAAAATCATGCAGGCCACAGTGCTCCTCTCTAGGTTTGCTTGTCCACACACTTTGTGCGTCTCTGCTACTTGTGAAGGGAGGAGATTGCCTGCAGGTGCTGCATGCTCTTCCAAGTGGATGCAGGGAGCAGCTAAGATGTGAGCAATGCTGCCTTTTCAGCTCTCCTTGTAGGTGACATTAGGACTTGTACGTGGCCTCTCATCTTTTTCTCTTTTTGCCCCTTGCAGACGTATGTCCTCCTTTCTTCCAAAAGAAAACTGGACGGAGAGCTTCGTGGTCAAAGTTTGTCTGAGATTCTGCACTGCCCGGTGAGTTGTCATGTTTGTTTTCCTGCCAAGTGCTTGTGCTTACGCTTCTCCGGATTGATCACGTCACATGAGGGTTTCTATGGTTTCTGTCCGTGCCACCAAGTGACAAAAGCACCATGACTTGGTGAAGGTCTCCCTTTTCCTTACAGTTCCATCTCCTAGCACTGCAGGAGTCCCTGTAACTTAAGGTTTCTGGCTTTGTTCTGCAGTGGCTGACCTGCCCTACCTTTCTTTTCTCACTGAAATGTTGACTGACAGTGTACACATGTGCATTCTACCTGAGCAAGGAGACACGGCCACGTGGGTTTGCCATGCCTTGCCGCCCCTTGTCCACAGGATATTTCCTTGCAGCTGAGCTAGGACATGAGTGTGTTGCGTGGAGAATTGGGGATCTATGCAGCACTCCCTTCTGGGGTGCTGTCAGGTGTCACTGATCTAGGTCTGACAGGGTTCTGTGTGCATGGGCTGCTGATTACTGAATTTGCAGCCAGGGCTGTGTTTTGGATCATTACGATTATTATTCCTGCTTTTCGTTGTTTCACTGCTCATGTTATTAGTCCTACTTTTAGGACTATCTCTTCATTACCATTCAGATCATTTCTGCCATTGCTTTTAAACATGACTACGATGACTGTTATTTATAAATACTTTCATTATTCCTGTTATGCATTTGTCATGTTGTTGCTATTGCTTCTTATTAGCTATATCAGTCTTGGTGTTGTGTTTGTTCCTATGCCAAATTTCTACAGTACATTTTCATTTATACTTTCTTACTACTCCTAATAGTATCCGTTTACTTTTGCAATACTCAGCCAGCACTTCATCTATTTAGTTTCTTATTCTAGAAGTTATCATAACTACCACTCATTCTGTAAGACATTATTACTGGTTCTATATATTCAATTGATATTACATTACATCTGCCATTTCCATGACAAGTATATACTTCTATTTATAATGATGTATGTTGTATTCACTTACACATAGACACATGTCCTATCTATAATTACTTTTATTTTAACTTGTAAAATGTACAATTATACAGCTATACTTATTTATTAATACTCCTATAGTTATACTACTATTGTTTTACAGTATCTAACATTACCATTACTTTACATGTCATGATTATTATTTGAAACACATCATTTCACCACTACGTTACTAGTACTACTACTACTACTACTACTACTACTACTACTAGTGATTCCTACTACTGCTACCACTATCCTTCCTATTACTATTGCTAGTTTAATTATTATGACTAGTTTTGGTTTTTTAACCTTTACTACTACTGCTGCTGCTACTACTACTACTACTACTACTACTACTACTACATTCATGACTACCATTATTATTGTTTTTATTAGTACTATTCTTATTATCATTCCTCCTTTTCCTTTCTTTCCTACTTCAGCTAAGGGGTTTTGGCAGCGTGCGATTTGGCTTTGCACGTGCTCCACGTGCAGGATGCGCCCGGCTGCCTTGCGTCGTGGTCATGCTACAGTGCTGGGTGCAGGAGCCATGCAGTGAACGTGGGCCCTCCTTTCCCTTGGTGGGTTTTAGGGTTTCTTGGGTGCTTTTCCCCCACTGCCCACCCCTGGGTCATCGTGTGAGGCAGGCCCACTTTGTTTCCTTGCGTGAAGGATGACAGAAGGACTTGATCTTGCTGCCTACTCTGTTCTTGCTGAGAGACATCTTCATTTTCTCTTGCTGTGGCTTTCTTGCAGGCTGCACTTGTTGTCCTCCCTTTTGTTTTGCTGTTTTGTTTCTGTGTTTTTTTCCGGGGGTGTCTGATTCCTGAAAGGCTTCTTTCCTCTTGCCATTTGCTGTCCCAGCATGCGGTGTGTTCTTTTCCTCAGGGAATGAAGGCTTCTTGTGAGTTGCCAACTGCACGGATGTTTGAAATGCTCAGGGCAGGTGACGGATCACCTCCTGGAATGCCTTTTTTGAAGCACCAGGAAGGCTCAAGGCTGAAGGGATCGCCTCGCCTCCAGCCCTGCCGCTCCTTTTCGATAGCACTGCGGAGGACGTGCAAGCGGAAGGTGCCGCTCCCAGCGCAGCGTGGGGATTCCCGTCTCCCCGGGGTTCCCAGGAACCTGCCCGGCTGGTCTGCACGCAGGGGTGTGTCTCTCGGGGAGGCTTGTCTGTTCCTGCAAGAGTAAGGGAAGCTGTGTGCTGAGGGCTTTGGTGATTCCGTTCAGGGTTTTGGAGGTGTGGAGCCTGTACGGGCTCCTTTTGGGGAAGCCTTTGACGATGCTTCGGGTACAACACAGCCTCCCGGGCTTCTCTGCACTTGCCATGAGGCTGCCGGTGGCGGCAGCTTGACGGCAAGGCCTGACATCATCAGCAAGCTGGAAGAGGAGCTGCTGCACAGCAGGTGAGGGAACCGCGGAGGCTCCAGCTGAAGGAAGGAAAGGGGTTTTTGGGGAAGGAAGGTGTAAGCTGTTCCTGAGGAATTGGCCTATGGGGTGCCAAGCCCTCGGGCTGTCAGCACTTTGAGCATTCTTGCTGTAAGTCCTAGGGCAAAGGCATGACACAGCCCCTTGCTACAAGCATCACTGCAACACTTGGGACTTTGTTAAGAGCTTTTGAAGTTTCTTCTCTTCTTCCCTCACAGCCTGAGCCATGCCATTTTCAAAGAAGTTGGACCTGGATCCATCACTGTGCGCTGATCTTCTTTCTTGCTCTGCTCCTTCTGTGCTTGGAGGTTTTATCCTGCTTTGCTCTCCCTTTCATCTTGTCCAAGGCCTTCTCTAGCACCTACCTGAGCTTTGGTGTGGAGGTGTTTCTGTTGCACCTGCTTCCTCCCTCTCTTTTTTGTCTTTCTGTACCGTGCCGATATTCTGTGCCACTTCTCCAGAAATGACTTTGGTCCCCACCCACTCTTTTCGTCTTCTTCTTCCTGTAATCTACCTTCTACACACTTCCATCTGTGTGCACAGAGACACACAGACATAGACACACAGACATAGAGGCACAGACCAAGATATACAGATGGACACACACACACACACACACACACACACACACACACACACTCACTCACACACACACACACACACACACACACACACCCACACATACACATACACACAGAAACTTACAAAGTCACACAGACACCTACCCACATCTGCTTTTTCTCACAAACATGTTACTTACCATTTACCTCCCACCAAGCATCTGGAGTGAATTTTAAGTTTCACCATTGCCCTTGGTTACAATGTAAGATATGCTCCAAGTATGTATTTCCCACCCTCTACATTAAATGTTGAAATGAAACGAACTACTGCCCTGCTTCCCCTGGCCCCTGCCTGCAGTCTCTCTTGTGTTCATGGCCCATCTATGCCTTCTTGCATGACTCCTAGATCATTTTCTCCAGGAGCTATGTCTGTTTAATAGACAATCAAGTACCTGTTGCAAGACTGATCCTATGATTTCAGCCCATGGTGAGTAGCTCCGCCCAGGGGGAGGAGCCAAGCAATCCCACCTGGATCTAATCTGCTCATCAGGATAGCACTTACCCACTGCATTCCCAGAGGACAACACCTACTAGAGCTTTCTGCAGGAATACTGCTTCAAGAAGACCGCTTCATCTGGACTGCTGCCACTACGGTGCCAGGTGGGATGCTGACTCTGTCATTGATCTTTTCTATCACTGCATGTGTTTGGATTCCTTTGATTTGACTACTTTGTTCTCTCTTATTAAATGGTTTCTTTCTGACTTGGTGTTTTTCATTGTTTTGGCCTGCAAGCCAGCACAACCACTCACATGCCATCTTCCTTTGGTCACCTGCTCTTCTTTCCTAGTCACTTTCAGCCCCCTTTTCACACAGTTTGCACATGAAGGGGGTCCATGTATGTAGGGAGTCCCGGTTCCCTGCGGTCCCTCGTGGCTTTGGGCTTGAGCTCTGGCTTCCAGTCTAGCTGGGCCTGGGGGGAGGGAAGCATGGGCTCTGTCTGGGTCACTTACACCTCCTGCCACACTACCACCTTGACAATTTCCTGTGCTGACTGCCTAGAGACAGGGGTTTTGGTCTGTCGGCAAGATTTCTGGACAGTCCTGGGAGCCAGGTTCCCCAGCACCACTGAGGGCAGGGGTATTAGCAGAGCTGCTGAGAGGCCAGCGACAGGGAGTTTGTGTGTGGTGGATGAGCATTGTGTTGCCCCTGTGCTGCTGTCTTTTGCCTTGTCCTTTCAAAAGGACACAAGACTTTGTACCGGTGAGAGCTAGAAAACTTGCTGTATTGTTTTGATACGGATTTTGTTGCATGATCTTGTGTTTGCATTGTCTTCCGTGCTTGTCTTGCACTGTTCTGGATGGAGTTTGGAATGTTATTGCTTTGGCTTCAAGATTTCTTTGTCATTGTGTCCGCGTGTGCTGCATTTAGGCATTTCACTCAGGTGTCCATACAAGCCTTGATGCCAGAAATGTGGGATACACCTTCCAAAACAATGCAGATGCCCTTGCTTCTCCCCCTTCCCTCTGGCTGCTGTCTTCCTTGGGTGTCCTTTACTCCTTTCCTGTGCATGTCTTTCTTGCTGTGCTTCCCCCTAATTTCAGTCTATTGTTCCATTCCTTCTGTGTTTCTTTCTTGCTGTGACTCTGGAACCCTGTTGATGTTTCTCTCTGTCCCTCTTTGCAAGTGCTGCTGAGTTTCTTCTTCTCTCTGCTGTTCTACTTCTCCTTCTGGATTTGCCTCTCTAATGCTAAAAACTCATTTATTTTCCTTCCTATTACAACCCTTACTTCCTTTTCTCCACTCCTTTCTACTTGTCTCTCCTCCTCTGCTTCTATTGCAATCTGTTTTTCATTCTTCCTGTACTTCTAGGTCTGCTTTGCTCCGTGTTTACCTCTTCTTGTTTCCTTTCCTCAGTTTCCCTCTCTCTGGCCGCATCAGTCTGTTCCTTATTCCACATTTCTAGGTGTCCATTTCTACATGCCTGCTTGGGCCCCGTCTCTTCTCCCCCCCTTTCTTACAGCCCCTTCTCTCCTCCCCCTTTGTCCCTGTCTGTTCTTCCTTGGTCTCTTTTTAGTCACTTCTTCTTCCTACTTTTCCATTTCTATTTCTCTGTTTGTTCTTCTTTCTAACTTGAATGCAACAGGACTACCTTTTAGGCTCCTAGGGACTAAACCACCTTGCATCAACCTGTCACTCAAGTGGCATCAAAACATTTCCTCTCTGGGAGCCCTAAACTACCTATTGCTGCACCCCCCATACTGCATTTCTTCTTCTCTATGTACCATGTATGGCGCCCCCCCCCCCCCCGCCCCCGCCTTGTATCCACCCCAGAAGCACGCACCCACCCTCCTGCCTAGCACTGGAAATACTCAGCACACTGGGTCTTTACAGCACCACCTGGTGGCACTGCACAGTTACTGTCGGTACTTGGTTCCCCTACCCGGAGGAAGCCAGGCCCCCTTGTGACGTCACTTGCTGCCAGGGCCCATTCCGGCTCATTTGCATACCGGGACATTTTTTACCCCATTACACCACTTCTTGAAACACGCGGCCACAATGACCCTAAACGCCTGCTGCAGGTGAAGCAGGCGCAATGTTTCTTTCCCGGGAAAACTGTGGAATAAGCTGATAATCAGCCCCTAAAGTATCGGCATCCTGGCGGCCGCCATTTTGATTTCAGGAACACTTCCTGGTTCTGGATGTTTGCACTCATTTGAATACCACGCCCAAAACCAGGCCCCCCTGGTGTCCATCTCGGCTTACAATTTGCATAACCCGCCCTAAAACACGCCCCTGAGGCGTGTCGGCATCGTCCGTCCGCCATCTTGCCTCATTTGCATACCCGAAATTTACAGTCCCGAAATATACATCAGGCACGGACTTGTGCGCACCCTGACACCCAGATCCGTGCCGGGTACCTCTACAGATGCGGGGGCGCCCCTTACTTCCCCAAAAAACGGGCGGAAAACAGCCTTTTGGCACGAAAACATTTCAGCCAATCGCCAGTTGGCTTTTACTTCCGGGATGTATGGACTTTTGGGCGGCGCCATTTTGACTCATTAGCATACGACACTATATAGTCCCCATAAAAACGATTTCAACAGCAGCTGACGGCATGATGACACCTAGAACTGTTCCGGGGACACCTAGAGGTGCGGGGACACCCCTTGTTTGCCCGGAACAACCGCGGGAAACCTCCTTTTTTGAGGAAAATGTTTCGGCCAATCGGCAGCCGCCATTTACTTCCTGGGTGCCAGGACCTCCGGCCGGCGCCATTTTAGCTCATTAGCATGCAAGAAATAACAAACTCCAAAACACCGTTTACACAGCAGCTGCCGGCACGCTGACACCAGGAACTGTTCCGGGTAGTCCTAGAGGTGCGGGGGCACCCCTCGTTTGCCCAGAAAAACTGTGGAAAACCCTATTTTTGGCTCATTAAAATCGGCCAATCGGCGGCCGCCATTTTCTTCCGGGTTGACATCACTTCCGGTCGGCGGCCATCTTCTTCCGTACCACGTGACGCCATGGGCGCCGCCATCTTGCTGTACGGCATAAGGGCGCCGCCATCTTGGTGTACTGAACATGGGCGCCGCCATCTTGTTCCGGTTGACATCACTTCCGGCCGCCGCCATTTTGGCTCATTACCATACGGAAAATTTAACTTCTCCAAAAGCACATTTACAACGGAGCTGCCGGCATGCTGACACCCAGAACTGTGCCGGGTAGTCCTAGAGGTGCGGGGGCATCCCTTGTTTGCCCGGAAAAACCGCGAGTAACCCTATTTTTTGACTATTCAAAATCGGCCAATCGGCGGCCGCCATTTTCTTCCGGGTTGACATCACTTCCGGTCGGCGGCCATCTTCTTCCGCACCACGTGACGCCATGGGCGCCGCCATCTTGCCGTACGGCATATGGGGGCCGCCATCTTGGTGTACGGAACATGGGGGCCGCCATCTTGTTCCGGTCTGACATCACTTCCGGCCGGCGCCATTTTGGCTCATTAGCATGCGAAAAATAACAAACCCAAAATAACCACTTCTAGAGCACCTGCCGGCACGCTGACACCAGGAACTGTTCCGGATAGTCCTAGAGGTGCGGGGCCACTCCTTGTTTGCCCAGAAAACCCACGGGAAACCTTCTTTTTTGGCACATTAAAATCGGCCAATCGGCGGCCGTCATTTCGTTCCGGGTTGACATCACTTCCGGTCGGCGGCCATCTTCTTCCGTACCACGTGACGCCATGGGCGCCGCCATCTTGCTGTACGGCATAAGGGCGCCGCCATCTTGGTGTACGGAACATGGGGGCCGCCATCTTCTTCCGGTTACATCACTTCCGGCCGCCGCCATTTTGGATCATTACCATACGGAAAATTTAACTTCTCCAAAACCACATTTATAACGGAGCTGCCGGCATGCTGACACCCAGAACTGTGCCGGGTAGTCCTAGAGGTGCGGGGGCATCCCTTGTTTGCCCGGAAAAACCGCAAGTAACCCTATTTTTGGGCTATTAAAAATCGGCCAATCGGCGGCCGCCATTTTCTTCCGGGTTGACATCACTTCCGGTCGGCGGCCATCTTCTTCCGTACCACGTGACGCCATGGGCGCCGCCATCTTGCCGTACGGCATATGGGGGCCGCCATCTTGGTGTACGGAACATGGGCGCCGCCATCTTGTTCCGGTTGACATCACTTCCGGCCGCCGCCATTTTGGCTCATTAGCATGCGAAAAATAACAAACCCCAAAAAACCACTTCTAGAGCAGCTGCCGGCACGCTGACACCAGGAACTGTTCCGGGTAGTCCTAGAGGTGCGGGGCCACTCCTTGTTTGCCCAGAAAACCCACGGGAAACCCTCTTTTTTGACACATTAAAATCGGCCAATCGGCGGCCGCCATTTTCTTCCGGGTTGACATCACTTCCGGTCGGCGGCCATCTTCTTCCGTACCACGTGACGCCATGGGCGCCGCCATCTTGCCGTACGGCATAAGGGCGCCGCCATCTTGGTGTACTGAACATGGGCGCCGCCATCTTTTTCCGGTTGACATCACTTCCGGTCGCCGCCATTTTGGCTCATTACCATACGAAAATCAGTACCTCCCAAAAACCACATTTACAACGCAGCTGCCGGCGTGCTGACACACAGAACTGTGCCGGGTAGTCCTAGAGGTGCGGGGGCACCCTTTGTTTCCCCGGAAAACCCGCGGGAAAGCCTATTTTTTGGCTACTTAAAATCGGCCACTCGGCGGCCGCCATTTTCTTCCGGGTTGACATCACTTCCGGTCGGCGGCCATCTTCTTCCGTACCACGTGACACCATGGGCGCCGCCATCTTGCCGTACGGCATACGGGGGCCGCCATCTTGGTGTACGGAACATGGGGGCCGCCATCTTGTTCCGGTTGTCATCACTTCCGGGCGCCGCCATTTTGGCTCATTACCATACAAAAATCAATACATACCAAAAAACCACATTTAAAACCTGGCTGCCGGTACGCTGACACCCGGAACAGTTCCGGGTACTACTCGAGGTGCGGGGGCACCCCTTTTTTGCCCAGAAAACCCGCGGGAAACCCTCTTTTTCTGCACATCAAAATCGGCCAATCGGCGGCCTCCATTTACTTCCTCGGTGCCCGGACTTCCGGCCGGCGCCATTTTGGCTCATTAGCATGCGAAAAATAACAAACCCCAAAAAACCACTTCTAGAGCAGCTGCCGGCACGCTGACACCAGGAACTGTTCCGGGTAGTCCTAGAGGTGCGGGGCCACTCCTTGTTTGCCCAGAAAACCCAGGGGAAACCCTCTTTTTCGGCACATAAAAATCGGCCAATCGGCGGCCGCCATTTAGTTCCGGGTTTACATCACTTCCGGTCGGCGGCCATCTTCTTCCGTACCACGTGACGACATGGGCGCCGCCATCTTGCCGTACGGCATAAGGGCGCCGCCATCTTGCTGTACGGAATATGGGGGCCGCCATTTTGTTCCGGTTGACATCACTTCCGGCCGCCGCCATTTTGGCTCATTACCATACGGAGAATTTAACTTCTCCAAAACCACATTTACAACGGAGCTGCCGGCATGCTAACACCCAGAACTGTGCCGGGTAGTCCTAGAGGTGCGGGGGCATCCCTTGTTTGCCCGGAAAAACCTCGAGTAACCCTATTTTTGGGATATTAACAATCGGCCAATCGGCGGCCGCCA
Source organism: Tachycineta bicolor (assembly GCA_025960845.1). NCBI lineage: Eukaryota > Metazoa > Chordata > Aves > Passeriformes > Hirundinidae > Tachycineta > Tachycineta bicolor. The sequence goes on along the minus strand of JANEHK010000528.1, from coordinate 1,019 downwards.
TTTACTTCCGGGTTGACATCACTT